>CM071587.1:2444563-2521487 GCA_036426205.1 Ascaphus truei
GGGAAAAATTAATTCCTTCCTGACTCCAAGAATTGATCAAATAAGAACAAATTGAACTGCTCACCTCTACATATATTGCGGTCCTATAAATAGTAAGGTAGGTGCATAGAGGGTATAACATATATAACCAAGAGAACTCAAAAAGAATTGAGTAAAGCACCCTAGTAATTTGCACTCTTACCCTATAATATACATTGCTCCTTGTTGTTCTTATTAGACTTTGGAAAATTCCTTCAACAAATCTTCAGTCCCACTCCAAATGAGTAGGATATCGTTATAAATCTGACCCACAACTCCACATGGATTAAAAACCTTTCGTGGTCTTCCACAAAGACAATCATCTCTTCCCACCATCCCAGGTACAGGTTGGCATACGTGGGGGCACAGGTTGTCCCCATTGCCGTACCCTGCACCTGGTGGTAGAGTTGATGCTCGAAAAGGAAAAAGTTGTGGGTCAGAACATACCAAAGAAGGTCCAATATCAAGGGTTATGTCGTTTCATGTCATCCCCCGGCTCTAGAAAGTGGGAAACAGCCTGAACCCCAAACTCATGGGTATACTTGAATACAGTGCCTCTACGTCTAATCCCACCAGAAAAGTGACTTTTTCCAACACTATATTCTCCAGTTTGAGTAGGACATTCTTAGTGTCTCTAATGTGAGATGGAAGGTGGTGACATACGGGCGCAGGAAATTGTCCAATATCACTTACACGTGATGTTATGTTGTCAATACAGGAGACAATGGTCTTCCTGGTGGGGGGATCTCCCTTTAGTATCTTTGGAAGACAGTAAAAGGTAGCTGTTTGGGGTTTCTAACCAAATATAATCATGTTCATTTTTAGAGATAAGTTTGTGAGTAAGCCTTCAGTAAGTATGGTCGTGAGTTCTTTGGTGAACGCTATTGTTGAATTGGTTTTTAGGATTTATATGCATTTACTGTCCGACAGGATACGCTTACATTCAACAATTAATCACATTGGTTAAGAATCACCACATTTCCTCCTTGTGGAGGTTTGATAATGATTGTGGGGTCATTTGCTAGATCTTTAATGCTAAAAGTTCTTTTAAAGTGAGATTTTGTTTCCTTTTTTGACTTTTAAAGACATTATGTCTTTAGTAACTAGTTGACACAAAACCTCACATTCGCACTAGTTTCAGTGGGGGAACAAAGTGAGATTTGTTTCTGAGCTGGTGAAAGGCCTTCTCCCCTTGGTCAGTGTTTATCTATGAGACCCTCTAGGAGTTCAATATTGTCACAATCCGTGTGTTCAAGTTTCCGGGGGGGTGTTCCTATTCTGCCAAACTCTACATTTTTTGAAGAATTTGTGAAGATTTAACTTTCGACAGAATAGGTTAAGATCTTGTGCGTGATTAAAAATATCTATTTGGTTGGTTGGACAAAAGGAAAGACCTTTGGAGAGTAAGTGTATATGGTCAGTGTTAGGATTTGGAGGAAAGATTTATTTGTGATCGCCTGTTTCTCCTTGCGTCTGTCTCGTGTGTTGCGGTTCCTGGTATGCCCAATTCTCTCTGTCTCGCAGTAGTCTACCCTTCCCCTCCTTGTTTTCCTCTTGAGGCTGGCCTGTATTGCCCGCTTCTCCTAAAAAAGAGGCTGGTTTTGGGGTGGTGGAAAAGGGAGTCCTGTACTAGTACCGGGGTGTTCAGGGTTTATTTCACAGTGTGGTGGTCTTCGGGTTCACTTTCCGAAATCTCACAATCAGTGGATGTTTCCTGTGCCTGTGAGTAATGTTTTGTTGGCGTCTAGATTTGAAATTAAAGATTTACCTGTTTCAAAATCAATCTTGTCCTATTATATTTTTTGTTTCCTCCTCTTATGTCTTTTGTGAGTTTGTCATGTTGTTCTTGAGTTTGAGTTCAAGTTGCACAAACTTGTATTGGTCGCCAAATATGCAAATCCTCTGTTGTGTCTTTATCTCTGTTTTTACCACTTCTAGCCTTTTGGTTTCATAGTCCATAAAAGGGTCATAAGTCTGGATGAGCATTCAACAGTATTTTATTCCAGTATGTGGTAAACTCAACATTAACAATCTGCTGGGAAGGTGGTAGGCTTAAACACGCAGCCCTCTTGGGACAGGGTTACTTTTTAGGTAGTAATCAAGGCTAGTCACTTCCCACCAGATCTTGGCCTGTGATGTATAAGTTCTTTCTAAATCATAGAAGAACGTTGATGTTAGGTGTCTGGTCATCACTAGGAGCACCATTAGTTGAAAAGCATTAATGGCTTCATTCAACCAAATATCAAAATTCTGTGTACTGTCTAGAAAGCCTGTCATGTTACTCATATGCCAAACACTATATTATAGGGAAAAATAAGGTATGTTCAACTCGGGAGAGTGTGGGAGCTAGTTACATGAAAACGCACACTAGCTGTCTAGTGGACTGATCAAAAAGCACCCTAGTAATTTGCACTCTTACCCTATAATATACATTGCTCCTAATAACCAAAAGGCTGTTCACTGTCAGGATATGGAACCGACGAAAAAACAAAAAATACTTTAATACATCTAATAATCACATTCAATAGTAAAAAATTGTTTTTTTTAAATGTTGTTTAAAATCCCCATGTGGGAGCGGGGGAGTGGGGAAATTATGGAGGTTCTGATAAGTAACTGCGTGGTTTCTGCAGACAGAAAATTATCTTCCCCCTCCTACGGTCTCAAACGCTCTGCGGTGTAAGTTTGCAACAAACAGGTGTTGCTGTTTAAACTAGAGTTTCACTATGTGTGTTGTTGGTTAAGGTCCACACATGTAGTTAGCATGTATATTATTGTATAGCCTAGGTTGACACAATAAGATGATCTGTATATGAGGTGTCTGTTATAGACAACTCCTTATTATACCATTTGCACCTTAGCAAATACTGTTGGAGTATATAGGCTATTAATTGTCAAACTGGCAACATATAAAACATAGTAGCCAAAAGCCTGCTGGAGCTCAGATATCACACATGCATGCTCTATAGACACAATATAGTGACAAACAATGTAAATGCCTGTATGAGGATAAACTAGGCAATGCAAGGTGCCACAAAGTAACCAACTCGTCTCAACCAAAAAGTGACTGCTGTGTAGCCACAGGTGATAGTCTGCTGTTATGTAGCAGTGAGTCCTACAACACATGTATCTATGCAGGAAGTACTCGTGCGTGTAGCACATTCAAAGGAACAAACATGAATCACCACCGGTTGTTCGTGTCAGTGTGGGTTGCGGCAAACCCCAACAGCAGAGAAGGAAAGGGATTATACAAGCCGTGTGTCTAGCAGGATTCAGATCGCATCAGCCGCATGAGCCGCCGCTCCTCAGTGACGTCACTCTGGTGACGTCCGACTAACCCGACATATGTTTCGCGCGATGCACGCGCTTCATCAGGGGGAGGAGTCTGCTCCTCAATACCTGACTTGGCCTTTTATTGGCAGCGCTTAGCTTCTATTGGTAGGAGTCTGTGGAAGTGACCCTATCATGTTAGGTCTGACATAAGTGACAAATTGTCACGGACCTGTCTTTCATGAATAGTATCCCTTTTGTGTATAAGTCATTTAAGTGACCTGAATTAAGGGCAGGTCTAGCAGGGGGATAAAGTAGGTAAACTATGGATCACTAGTAAAAAGATGTTATAGTGTAGGAGTGTGTGTACTTTTAGGTGATCCGCCCCTAAGGTCAATACGGATCATAATTGGTTTACTCCTGTATACCCTGGATCCCCACATATAGTGAAATTCTCCCTATAAAGGGGGGGAGGGGGGGATGTTATTCCATATCAGTAGTTCTTAGTAATTGTTTAATTTAATGAAGGTATGCTGAATATAGAAATCCCTCATTGAGTGCAGAGGATGACTGGGACTGTAACAGAAATATCCAACGACTTTCTCTTTGGAGAAGTATTTTGTCCCAGTCTCCTCCTCGTGGATTTCGCTGAATATGTTCAATGGCAATGAAACTCATAACATCGGGATTACCTTGATGAAATTCAATAATATGTCTGGCTAGTGGGTTATCTACCGAATTCCTAATGTTGCCAATATGTTCAAGGACGCGGGTTTTAAATGCTCTGTGTGTTTTCCCTACATAGCGTTTCCCACACTCGCATGTCATGAGGTAAATAACACCGCAGGTTTCACAATTAATAAATTATTTTATTGGATAAGTCTGTGTTTGTGTAAGATTCATGAACGTTTTTGCATTTCTCATGACAGGACATGCTTTGCATCTCGTGCATTTGTAATACCCTGATGGTTTTTCTCCCAACCAGGTTTTATTTGTTTTGCTTTGGAAATGACTATGGACAAGTCTGTCCCTAATGTTGCCACTGCGTTTCCAACACATGCTCGGAGTTGTGGGGAGAACTTTGCACAAGTCCTGATCTTCCTGTAAGACATGCCAATGCTGTGCAGAATCTGTCTAAGCTCATGTGATTGGCTGCTGTATTTGCCAATAAACCTTATTATGTTATCCGTAGTTGTCTCTTTTTTATTAGCGAGTAGTACTGTTCTTTCAGAAGTGAATGCCCGGTAGTAGGCCTTCTTTATGATTTTATTTGTGTACCCCCTTTCCTTGAACCTTGTTGTCATTTCTTTGGCTTGTAGCTTAAATTCGGATAAGGAAGAACAGTTCCTTCTAAGGCGTAGGAACTGTCCTATCGGAATATTATCTGTAATGTGCCTAGGATGATGGCTATTTGCCATAAGTAGCGTGTTGGTAGAGGTAGGTTTTCTATAGATGCTAGTTGTCAGCCCACCCATGTCATTTTTTGATATAGTAATATCGAGGAAATCCAATTGAATTTTACTCAACTGATATGTTAGAGTGAGATATTGTTTGTTCTTATTTAGACTTTGGATACATTCCTTCAACAAATCTTCAGTCCCACTCCAAATGAGTAGGATATCGTCTATAAATCTGACCCACAACTCCACATGGATTAAAAACCTTCCGTGGTCTTCCACAAAGACAATCATCTCTTCCCACCATCCCAGGTACAGGTTGGCATACGTGGGGGCACAGGTTGTCCCCATTGCCGTACCCTGCACCTGGTGGTAGAGTTGATGCTCGAAAAGGAAAAAGTTGTGGGTCAGAACATACCAAAGAAGGTCCAATATCAAGGTGTTATGTCGTTTCATGTCATCCCCCCTGGCTCTTAGAAAGTGGGAAACAGCCTGAACCCCAAACTCATGAGGTATACTTGAATACAGTGCCTCTACGTCTAATCCCACCAGAAAAGTGACTTTTTCCAACACTATATTCTCCAGTTTGAGTAGGACATTCTTAGTGTCTCTAATGTGAGATGGAAGGCTGGTGACATACGGGCGCAGGAAATTGTCCAAATATACACTTACACGTGATGTTATGTTGTCAATACAGGAGACAATGGGTCTTCCTGGTGGGGGGATCTTCCCTTTATGTATCTTTGGAAGACAGTAAAAGGTAGCTGTTTGGGGTTTCTTAACCAACATATAATCATGTTCATTTTTAGAGATAAGTTTGTGAGTAAGCCTTCAGTAAGTATGGTCGTGAGTTCTTTGGTGAACGCTATTGTTGAATTGGTTTTTAGGATTTTATAGCATTTACTGTCCGACAGGATACGCTTACATTCAACAATTTAATCACATTGGTTAAGAATCACCACATTTCCTCCCTTGTCTGAGGGTTTGATAATGATTGTGGGGTCATTTGCTAGATCCTTTAATGCTAAACGTTCTTTATAAGTGAGATTTTGTTTCCTTTTTTGACTTTTAAAGACATTATGTCTTTAGTAACTAGTTGACAAAAAACATCAACATTCGCACTAGTTTCAGATGGGGGAACAAAGTGAGATTTGTTCCTGAGCATGGTGAAAGGCCCTTCTCCCCTTGGTCTAGTGTTTTCATCTATGAGACCCTCTAGGAGTTCAATATTGTCACAATCCTGTGTGTTCAAGTTTTCCGGGGGGGTGTTCCTATTCTGCCAAACTCTACATTTTTTGAAGAATTTGTGAAGATTTAACTTTCGACAGAATAGGTTAAGATCTTTGACTGTATTAAAAATATCTATTTGGTTGGTTGGACAAAAGGAAAGACCTTTGGAGAGTAAGTGTATATGGTCAGTGCTTAGGATTTTGGAGGAAAGATTGATTATTTGTATCGCCTGTTTCTCCTTCGTCTGCTCCTCGTGTGTTGCGGTTCCTGGTATGCGCAATTCTCTCTGTCTCCCAGATAGTCTACCCTTCCCCCTCCTTGTTTTCCTCTTGAGGGCTGGCCTGTATTGCCCGCTTCTCCTAAAAAAGAGGCTGGTCTTTGGGGTAGTGGAAAAGGGAGTCCTGTACTAGTACCGGGGTGTTCAGGGTTTATTTCACAGTGTGTGGTCTCGGGTTCACTTTCCGAAATCTCACAATCAGTGGATGTTTCCTGTGCCTGTGAGTAATGTTTTGTCTGGCGTCTAGATTTGAAATTAAAGATTTTACCTGTTTCAAAATCAATCTTGTCCCTATTATATTTCCTTTGTTTCCTCTCCTTAATGTCTTTTGTGAGTTTGTCTATGTTGTTCTTGAGTTTGAGTTCAAGTTGCACAAACTCTGTATTGGTGCGCCAAATATGCAAATCCTCTAGTTGTGTCTTTATCTCTGTTTTTACCACTTCTAGCCTTTTGGTTTCATAGTCCATAAGAAGGGTCATAAGTCTGGATGAGCATTCCAACAGTATTTTATTCCAGTATGTGGTAAACTCAACATTAACAATCTGCTGGGAAGGTGGTAGCTTAACACGCAGCCCTCTTGGGACAGGGTTACTTTTTAGGTAGTAATCAAGGCTAGTCACTTCCCACCAGATCTTGGCCTGTGATGTATAAGTTCTTTTAAATGATAGAAGAACGTTTTGATGTTAGGTGTCTGGTCATCACTAGGAGCACCATTAGTTGAAAAGACATTAATGGCTTCATTCAACCAAATATCAAAATTCTGTGTACTGTCTAGAAAGCCTGTCATGTTACTCATATGCCAATCACTATTATATAGGGAAATATAAGGTATGTTCAACTCGGGAGAGTGTGGGAGCTAGTTACATGAAAACGACACTAGCTGTCTAGTGGACTTGATCAAATAAGAAAAAATTGAACTGCTCACCTCTACATATATTGCGATCCTATATATAGTAAGGTAGGTGCATAGAGGGTATAACATTTATAACCAAGAGAACTCAAAAAGAATTGAGTAAAGCACCATAGTAATTTGCACTCTTACCCTATAATATACATTGCTCCTAATAACCAAAAGGCTAAGCACTGTTCACTGTCAGGATATGGAACAGTGGAATACTTGTGTTTTTAACATTAAAAACAGTACTATACTATTTTTGCTTTCCCCCTTTTTTGTATATGGATTTCCCCCCCTCTATATGGATCTGGAGTACCTGTCTGGAGATATAAGTTGGTAACTTCTAATAACCACAACGCTTTCATTTCACGTTAAACACGTGAGTGCAAATTTTATAGAACTTCCAGCATTGAAATGATCTGTTGGAGTAGACAATATTGCACTATTTTTGTGTTTTTACTTTCTTTTCCATGTCCTGATGTGATTTGCGCACCTGTTTTTCCTTCATTTGCTGATTGAATTTGGTTTGAATTCTACGTCGGGAGCTGCACTCATTAAGGACAGTATATCATTTATGTTATTTGATTTATTACTAATATTATTTGCGCTTGTTTTTTCTATTTTTTGCTATTACTGAGCTTAACTCCTTGAGAACTCTTGGATGTATGCCATCGGGGCCAGGTGCCTTATTTACTTTAATTTTTTTCAAGTCGCTTATGAACTTCTTCCTCAGTTACCAATTGTTCATTAATATGGAGGTTGTGGCTTCCTCCTGCGGCACTACTACGGAAGGAACGCAACCATTTATTAGGGTACCAGCACTGTGCATGTGCCAACCGGCAGGTACGGTTACTTTATGACTAATGGTATAGTGGAAGGATCAGACATGACGGACACAGAATCTTAAAACCCAAATGCCTTTATTTATAATACCGACATGTAACACCTAATACACAGCGGTTTCATTTTAGTAAAACAAAGCATTATGTCATTTGTAAAACCAATACACAAAACAAACTTTATTATACACTAGCTGATATACCCGGCGTTGCCTGGGATTGCAGGGGCGGGGGTTGAAGGGCGGGGGCGTGGGGGTGAAAGGCAGGGGTGTGGGGGGTGAAAGGCAGGGGCGGGGGCGGGAGGGTGAAAGGCAGGGGCGGGGGGTGAAAGGGCAGGGGCGGGGGGTGAAAGGCAGGGGGAGGGGGGGGGTGAAAGGCAGGGGCGGGGGCGGGAGGGTGAAAGGCAGGGAAGGGGGGGTGAAAGGCAGGGAATATTATTATACATATATACAATGTAAACAATGTAGTTCGTCAACAACTTATTATACGAGGCAGGTACGGTGTGTATTTAAAAATCATCGTCAACGAAATCCTCATAATCGTTGGCAGCAATGCTTATGTTATCTACAGAGGCACAGGTCATGGTTGTTTTAACGCTCATCTTACTGTCAACAGAGTTATTGCTAGATGTGCTTAATGTACGACCGTCGCTAACTCTGTCATTCGAGCTATCGGTATCGCGGCTGTCACTACCGCTGCTGCTCCTGTTACGCTTATTACACAGAACAACCTCACCATTGTCTGCAAACGCGCCGTCTGCACGAGACTCGTCAATCTCCGAGGATATGTCTGCGTGTATCGATAGAGTATCGTCGTGTTCTGTAGTTGGGGACGATGGTCTTTGACGTCCGTTATCATCTGTCCATACGTTCGAGGTGGGCTGCCAGGGACCCGTGTCAGATACCCTTTGTGTGAAAGTGTTGCGTTTGTGTGCGGGGAGCAATGCGTGCGTCAGGGCGCATGGTTTTAATGTGTTGTTGGGGGTCGTATATGTCTGGGATATGTCCTTTGTCTCCGCGCACGTTTGGTCGGTTTCGTCTATAGGGACGTTATCGTCCGTCCGTACGTACCGCGGCAGTCGGGCCTTTAAAGTATGTCCGTACCCAAAGGACGTCCTAGACCTGACACGATCGTAAGGGGGTCTACTACATCTGTTTCTGTGTGTGTGCGTATATGTGTGCGTATCATACCTACGCTTGTCAAACCAGTAGCCGCGCTCTCGTCTGTACGGGCGGTGCGGTTGCGGTTTCTTTTTTTCCAACGCACGTACAGCCGAAAGCGCTGCAGCAAATTCCTTTTCGAAATACAAATGTTTGGCATAGACACGGTCTCTTGGAAATTCGGGTAAAGTGGAAACAAAACGATCGACCAATACATTCAATTCCGCAAAACAGTCTTTAGCATAAAATCGTATATTGCCCTGTGGATTGATAAACATATTGTATACGTGTTGGTATTGATTAATATTGTTAACTGCATACAATACATCGGTAAGATACACACCCGATTCATCCCTATTAATCATAGTTTCCCCTATCGTCAGTTTGTACAGGGGGTTAAAACGCAATCCCATAAGCCCAGTCGATATCGTGTACGTGTCGTTACCGATAACAATGTACTCTACCACAGCATTGACAAAATATTCATGTTCCTTGCCCTTTAAATGACGGGTATACGACATAACCTCATCGTACAGAGCCTTGTCTTGCGACGTATATTTACCGTCCATCGGCTTTATGCCGTGTGCAAGCCACTGTCTCGTGTGGTCAGTGATGGTTCTTTTGTGGTACTGTGCCTCCGTGATGGGCGTTAGGTGTGTGTTCTTCACACATGTAAATACTAACGTAGTCTCCGATCTCAGACACGGTGCGACGTGACATCCCACCTTGTACGGGACGATGTTTCCGTTCTGTTTAGAAGCCATGTCAAATAGTTCACCTCTGCTCGCCCTACATTGCTATTTTGTTAACGCTGGTTCAGGCAGATAAATCAATCCGTGGGGGTCGCGGTGAGAGTGTTTGGTTCAGGCAGATAAAACAATCCGTGGGGGTCGCGGTGAGAGTGTTCGAAGACAACGGTTTTAACATTTCAACGGGGGGAGGGGGGGAGAAGATAAAGAGAGCAAGCACATAGTATTTATAGAGGGAAACAGAGATTGAGGGAGATAATATTGAGAGAGAAAGAAAGAGAGAGAGAGAAATATAAGACATTAAACATAACAGAGAAAGAGATGTGGAGGAATAGAGTATGACAAATGTAGAAGGGAAAAAAGCAGAGAAATAAAAGGCAGAAAGGGGTGGGACAGGACTGGGGAAGGAGGGGGGATAGTGAGTGGGCTTGAAAGAGGCAGGTTCAGTGAATGAAAAGATTGAGAAGACCATTGACTCAGAGGGAAGGAGGGAGTGAGGAGTGAAGGTACCCATGGTACATGTTCCCGGCTGGTGCTGATCTTGGACTTGCTGCTTTTTGCAAGTGGGAGGGGACCCTTGGCAGAAGGTCAGTGAAGTGATCCATGTACAGTGGTGGTGTGCAGGGGTTCTTGGTGTCCAGTCACATTCCCAGCACAGACACCCCCCCCCCCACCAACCACCCCCCCCCCCCCCCCCCCCACAAACCACAGCTTCAGCTCTGAGCTGCTGGCAACCTGAGCCTGAACAACCAGGGAGCAATTTAGAACAGCAAGGAAGTGATCCCGGCTTAGCCCAGCACCTTCTCACAGGTCCTGGGACATCCCACCCCGGCCCAGCATGCGCTTAACAACGCAACTCTGCAGGTGCCTCTGGCGCGAGAAAGAGATTTCCACGTGGTGTCCAAGACTCTCTCTCCCACATGGCGTCATATGAACCTCTCCAACCTCTGGACATTTTCACAAGGAGATCATGTCAGAACAAGACTTGATGTCAACACCGACATCCTACTCAAAATCCTGGTCACGTCATCTACATCTTCTCTTCATCGTGGGGTTGCACGGGTAACTCCATCACCGCTTATACCCTGGTGAGGAAGAAGTCCATGCGAGAACCTGCAGAGCACCGTCCATTACCACGGGCCAGCCTCGCTCTCTCGGACCTTCTCATCCTATCCTCAGCATGCCCATTGAGCTCTACAACTTCATTTGGGTCCACCACCCCTGGGCTTTCGGGAATGCGGTGTGCAAGGCTATTATTTCCTGAGAGATGGGCTGCACCTATGCCACAGCCTGAACATTGCCAGCGCTGAGGTGTGGAGCTCATGGTCCATGGCACCATCATTTGCCACCCTTTTAAGGCAAAAAGTATCATGTCCAGAAGCAGGACTAAAAAACTCATCAGTTTATTGGCTGGGCCTCTCTCCTTCTGGCCACTCCTATGATCTACAATAGGGGGAGATCTACGGCTGGAATCCGAGACCCAGATAACATATCTGTACCAGAATGTGGGAATGTCCAATTTCAAACAGTGATCCAGGTGGGTGCAATGATAGGTACTGCGAGCCTTGTCAGCCTTATCACTCGGGAAGTGTTGTGATGTCTGGAGTGACAGATTTGGGACTAAAATGACAAGTATTACTAATTTATATTTTTAATTTATATACTCAGCAATAAAAATAATAATAATAATAAAATAAAAATAATATATATAATATCTATATATATAGAATAATAATATGTACTTTAAGTTGGGGTGTAATATATTATATGCAGTAAGTATTGGAGGAAGGGATCCCTGTACCCAAGAGCTTACATCTAATTGGCAGGGTGGGATGTGAGATATTCGTAGCATGGCAGTATTTGGTTGTCCCAAACAGAGGCGATTAAAGATGTCACAAGTCATGTTAGATGGTGGACGCTTTGTTCCTTGTGCAGCGGTTGGTCATCTCTAACCTGTGATACTTTATTCATTGACATGACTAAATACAAGGAGCGCTCACTGTCATTTCTATGAAGTGTGAGGAAGCTTGAGACTGTTTGTAATATTACAAGTGCATTCATTATAGTCATATGAAAGGTAGGGGGGGAATTTAGGAATCAATTATTGCCCCCAAATTATTAAGATCAATATTCCACAGAGGATCCATCTGCCCATCTCCCTTATTTTTTCATGATACTGAGAACGAGCAGGGTTGTGATTAGGTTACATCTGAGAAACGGATCACTGCTATGGGTACTTACTACTTTGCAAATACTCTTATAGCTCTATCACTATGTAACAATGGTATCTGGTTTCCATTGTAAGGGCAATCCTCCCCCTGCCCCCCACAAATATTCATAGGACCAGTAAATGTTTGTATCAACTCTCCCCACTGCAACTATCCTACATAGAAATACGTGTACACTGCCAATTAAAATATGAATGGAAACACAAAGTGACCCCACTACTTATTAATCCACATGTCTTTATTCAGTGCAGAGGGTTCTGGGAAATATTTATTGTCTCACCTGGAGTATTTGCAGATGTGGAATCTCCATGTACGTATGAAGCTTTTCATGTAATTTAAAATAACATTCAACCTATAAACAAGTCCAGTGTTTCTTTCACTGTATGCGCATTGTGTTCTGTCATCCCGGAGACTGCATTTCTCTTAACTCTGCCCCCCCCCCCTCCTTTTTTTTTAACATTTTCCAGCTTTTTCCCTTCTTATTTCCTGGGATCAGTTCTCTTCCAATATTTTCTTATACATATATGTGTGATTATATAATCATCTTATTTCCCATGGCAACTCAGCATCAGGTCACACATTTAGCCTTCTGGTTGGCAGATAAATGAGTGAATGGAAGGACATGTATTGAGTCAGTGACAGCTGATGGAATGCCAAGGAGAAAGCAGAGACATCCAACAACTAATATAACCACTCACTCACAGATTTACTGTGCTCTCGGCATTGAAGGGGTTAATGCCGGTGTATTTGTGTACGCTCTACTATTAATGATATATAAACCGCATCAATATAACTTTAAAAAAAAATAAAAATTTATACATTATTGAAATTTTAAGGAGAAAACACTGTAATGCAAAATGTTTGAGATATAGGTAAACATGGAGAAGAGACCTGTGAGGTTGGATGCATTGTACATACGGAATGAAGAACAGAACATGTGAGCTTTGGAAAGCTCTGTACACAGTGAAAGAAGAGACCTGTGAGGTTTGGAAAGCTCTGTACACGTAAAGAAGACACCGGGAGGTTTGGAAAGCTCTGTACACGTGAAGAAGGACCTGTGAGGTTTTGGAAAGCTCTGTACATGTGAAGAAGACACATGTGAGGTTGAAAAGCTCTGTACACATGAGAAGAGACCTGTGAGGGTGGAAAGCTCTGTACATGTGGAAGAAGAGTCTAGTGAGGGTTGGAAAGCTCTGTACAGTACATGTGAAGAAGGTCTAGTGAGGGTTGGAAAGCTCTGTACTGTGAAGAAGAACACTTGAGGTTTGGAAAGTCTGTACACATGAGAAGAGACTTGTGAGATTTGAAAAACTCTGTAAACATGAAGAATAGACCTGTGAAAAGCTCTTTACACGTGAAAAGCACATATATAGCAGAGGTGTGTTACCTCATTAAGTGCGTTAACGCACAAAATAATGCGTTAAATAACGTGTTGGGCGATTGCCTAATTGCTTCACGGTTTGCATCTTGTTTTGACTAAAATTTCACGTTTTGCATTATATTGGTGAGTGCTGCGAATTCCTTGTTCTCTCTCTATATATCTATTATCTATATATGTATATGTTATGTATGTATATATATTAAGGTATGGTGGGTAAAAAAGTGACTAAAACCCTCCACTGTGAAAGAATAAGCAACTGTAATTACCTGTATATTCATCTGCATGTCTTAGACAGGTCTGCAAACCATGTCTTTCACCATTATCACCCACCACAGCACGGATGTGTGTGGGTGATAATGGTAAAAGACAGGGTTGCAGACACTTCTAAGACATGCAGATGAATATACAGGAATATTTCAATGCTTGTATTATATAATTATATTATATATAATATATATATAATATAATATATATTATATATATATAAAACTGGGTTACATGTTTGTGCGTACGCGACCTGTGTAAATCCTGCTCTGCTCTTCTCAGCTGTTAAGGTTCTAAGGACATTCACACGGATAGAGTAAATATTTTCCCTGTATCCTTTTTACGCATGTACAGTGCAGATCTGGAGTCCTAATCCTCTGTTTATTGCAGCCAGTAACAGCTCAAACCGCAGCACATGTTCACAAGCTTTTCTGTGCCTGGCAATGCACTGCAAACTTCACACCAGTCAGGCATTGGCGTGCTGTGAACGTAGACCATCATTGTATATTCAAGGTTAGTCTCCTGTACAACTTGTGGAACCAGATCCTGTTAGAGATGAAAGACGTGACAGAGGGAGGGGGAGATTTCTTATGAGAATTTCCTGCGGATTTTAACCCCTCGCCTTCCACATGGACCCCAAACTCTCTGCCCTAACCCGTAGTGCCGGCACCGAATCGGTTAATTCCCAAACCACCCCAGTTACCAGCAGGAGGGAAAGATAAAGCCTATTTTACATAATACTTCCACTCTGGTTTTATACTTCGGCATTTCATAATCCGCCTCAGCAGAAGGACTCAGCAAATCTAATAAACATATCTGTGTTAATTGTTTTTGTTGTTGTTTCCCAAATCCGCGATCAAAGAAACACATTGACATTCAGATTTAGCAGTTTCAGGTGCAATTAGCTGCAGGGAGGGGGACATGTCAAATTGTGTGAGAACAGACACAATTTGTAAAACAAAGACGGTAATTGTGTCAGTAATGGTTGCAATGGCTTTGGCATTATTTGTTGTCAGAGAGCGAAATAGGGAGCAGTTTAACGGACAAGGAAGCGTTATGTGAATAACAATGGATGGATGAAAGTTGACAATGGGATGTATTAATCTGTGCTGATTTATGGGTGCTGTATCAACGTCTTCCGGCTGCAAAACAGGTGCATACAAATCGCTTTTTAAAATCAGAGACAGAACATAAAACACAGACAGAGCTCAGTTTTAGCACATCCAGTGAAACTCATACACGGTACAGTGCCTAAATATATATGTATAAATATCAAGTAAAATGGTCTTTTAGTTTGACATTTTTGGCCAAAATTGTTGTAAGCCCCTGAGCCAACTGCACGGCAGACCACAATTCAGGGGTCCCTAAAGCTAATATAAAAGCGTGCAGTTGGCTCAGGGGCTTACAACAATTTTGGCCAAAAATGTCAAACTAAAAGACCATTTTACTTGATATTTATACATATATATTTAGGCACTGTACCGTGTATGAGTTTCACTGGATGTGCTAAAACTGAGCTCTGTCTGTGTTTTATGTTCTGTCTCTGATTTGAAATATATATTGCCATGCTCAGTAGCACTTCTCTGTGACACTCATATGCTTATATAAATATGTTGTGGTTATTTTGGGGGTTCAATAGGAGCTTGTTAGGTGTCCAGTATGGCATACAAATCGCACCAGATTTATGACAGGAAAAGGTTAATTTGTTGTACTATTTTTGCTCCAGTTTTGCAGGAGATCTTTTGATACACCGCCCAGTTAGGGACTCATGCAATAACCCTCAAACTGTCTGATCGCACTGCAACCGGCTGCTCCGCGGGTCACTGAATGACCGCTCTGGTTTCATCAATCCCCCAATTTTGAGCAGAATTGACATCGCCTGAGCTGGCATTAAACGAATCAAACCTTGAGTCAAATCTACAACAGTTACAAAACAATGTACGAGATTTCCTTCTGCCCGCAAAGAACAGTCCCTCCCCCACGCACCCCTGGAGAAAGGAGACAAATACGTGTGTCCCCACCTTCCACCTTGTACAAAACTAGGGTTACTCTTTAAGATATTTGGTGATTCTTTAAAATAAAATGTCATGGCTGCTATATTGTATCCTGTCTGAGAAAAGTCCATTGTTTCCAGATACCTCAGCGTGGGAGCTCACTAGTTGCCATCTTGTTCTCTCCCAGTTGGCCGGTAATGTCATGGCCCGTGGAAAACCAAGGAAAGTTCCGTTTGTTAGGTAATCCTATATATTTTTTTTACACTGTGTCACGGTGCTGGGACTGGGAGTACTAGTTAAGTGTAAATTATACACAATAGTTATTATGTAGATTTTTAAGCCAGCCCAGTAAGTAACATTAAAAACTATATTAAACAGTGTGTGAATTAATGATCATGTTAACCCCTTCACTGCTTCTTAGACTGGCACGAACTTTTGAGTCATTACAAAAGTGCTAGTCTGCTTATCCAACGCATTCCACATTGTGCCAGTCTAATTATCCAACGCATTCCACATTGTGCCAGTCTAATTATCCAACGCATTACACGTTGTGCCAGTCTGCTTATCCAACGCATTCCACATTGTGCCAGTCTGCTTATCCAATTCATTCTACATTGGCTTAGACAATCCAGAAGTTCACTAAAGCAGAGCAGCGAAAAATAAGAGGACATTTATTTATTTATAAAAAAAATGACTACATGTTTAATACATTGAGAGTGATCTCACGTTTTCAAGTATGTCCTGGGCACACAGCACACCTGTGAGCACATGACCTGCATATAGGATAAGTGTTAATACTGAGCTCGCACGCGGCCCCACTTTTCACCTCCGCAAAGGTGACTCAAATGGACAATATCTCCCCTAAACCCGTCCCATATATAACAACTACCACAAACAGCACACAAGCGGGCACGTGACTTAGATATGCAACCAGGGTTGATACACACAGCTACTCTAGCCAACTGACATTTAACCTGCGTAAGGTGCCCACAGTGAGTTAATATTAACCCCTTACTCAATTGCAATCATATCTATACACTGCCACCACCCGAGACACGGTGGGATCACCTTTGTAAGGTACGTTTGTTTTTAAGTTTCTTGTAATATACTTTGTTTTTGATCAGATGTCTGTCAGTGTCCAGTGTTTAGAGCTGAGTTCCTCCGTCCGTCTCCTGTTCCCATTGGTTGACCCTCCGACTAATTTGAGCAGCTACAGTGCACATAGTACAGATCACATTTATGTCAGACTATAAAGTGTGTGGATCACGGCAAACCTATTGGGGCAAAGTAATGGCATCTAGATGTACGTAGCAAAGAAAAAAAACCTTAATTATTTCAATGGGATTTTCTTTGGCTACATAGGGTGCAGATTGTATACCCCAGTACTGAACCCCTTTTCCTAGTTAATACATACGCTGGGGTTCATCGAGCTCTGGAGATATATATATATATATATATATATATATATATATATATATATATAAATAAATAAATAAATAAATAAATAATATGGTACCCGATCTGCAATTCAAGTCTATGGCATTTAACGATGGATCGGGTGTGCCTGATGAATCTGCCCCATAAACCCCCATGCATGTTTAATGTGCTCCTCTCAGGGGTTTTTCTCTATCCCTTTTCTTCTCTGGGTCTCAAAGCAAAGTTGGCTTTTACCCGGAGAGGATTTTTCTATGTCTTTTATTTACCATTCTTGTGCTGTTTCCTCTGCTGTCGGGGTATTGTGGCCATCATTAAAGGAGGTGGAACTTACAATGTGCTCTGCTTGTATCTGCAAGAGCCGGTCTGAGGATTCTGTGAGGTCCGGGGCTTTAAAATCCTAGTGTTCAACATGCCTTGGAGGATCCTTTGAAGGCTCATCTGTAAGAAGTCTGCACAGCCCTTTCTGCGATGTCCTCCTCACTTCATGGCCTGTGCAGATACTTCAATGCCATGCTTTTCATAGAGAGGTTCTGCTTTATATAGAGCTGTTTGAGTCGGTGTAAGGCTGTCTAAAATCCCGGGGGATGTTTCCTCTTGTTTTGCAAGTGTGTTGCTGCTAACAGGATTAACAAGTGTGTGTGTGTGTGTGTGTGTGTTATTAGGGTGACACGTAAAGGGTGGAATTCATCACCATAGGACGCCCCAAGTTGAAGTCCTTGAGCGTATCCAACAGGTCAGGTTTTCAGGATATCTCTGCTTCAACGCACGTGGCTCAGCCAACGACAGAGCCACTGATTAAGCCACATGTTTGGAAGCAGGGACATCCTGAAAACCTGACCTGTTGGTGGCCCTTGAGGACTGGAGTTGGCCACTCCTGGTTTGCGCCATTGCTGGACAGTATTGAATTAGGATTTACACCTCTGTGGGTTTTAGATTTGGGAAAGCTTAGAGAATATTTTCTAATGTTGCCCTTTTACCTTTACTGTTGTTTAAGCCCATCGTACAACTTGGAGCAATAGAGAATATGATTTGCCCCGGGCATTTGCCCCGGGATTTAAAGCAGAAATACTACATCCCTCCCTTTTGTTTATTTTTTATATATATGTAAAGCGTGTGACAATGTATCATTCTGCATGCTTACCTAAGCTGGTAATTATTTGGTGTCTTGTCATAAATCTGTACAAAATCCTGATTGTGTGCCTAACGAAATGGCCGCCTTCTAACTTTGTGCTGCAGTCTGTGAAATGCTGCAGCTGCAATGCATTATTTATTTTACTACAGTAAGTGTAACACATTATTGTTACAGCCTCCAGAGCAATAGACAGTCTGCTGTTGTGAACACAGCAGTAGATCTGTGTGTGATACTTTGTTGCCAAAGGGCAGAGCTCAAAAAGGTGGGTAAGAACCTGTTTCAAAAGGGGAAGTGGATATGACTTTCTGAAGCAACCAAACGACGATCCGTACATTAAAAAAAAATAATTAAAAATGGCATTAGGAGTTTAAAAAAAAATGCCGACAGTATTATCTAATACGGCAGAACTGATTTATTTAAAAAAAAAACATCGGATTTTTCACGTTTTGCAGCTTTAGTAAAGAAAACTGCTGCTCACTTTTAATATTGGGAATCTGTGGTCAGTTCCGGACCTCTTTCAATGTCACGCTAATGAGACGAAAGAAATGTAATTGAGAAATACATTATTAGATTGACAGAAAAAAGAGAGAAAAATAAAAAAGAATAAAAGTTGTATATTTCATTTCATTTCCCCTTCTCGGTGGAAATTCACAGCCTTCTTGACTTGATGCCCTTTTCACATTAGACATTACATTTAGATGTGTCAGTAATTTGTTTTCCCTGCAGCTTTCTGCCAAGAATTTCTTTCCGTGGCATCTGCCCAACATATGCCGGCTGCAGAGACGTCTTCTGCTCAGTGCAAACTGCTTCTTGGTCATGTTTAATATGGCAGCCGCTATGCTATTTGGAACAAAAGTAGACAAATGCAAATATCCCCAATTTGGCAGCTGCATTCCATTATCCTCCATAAACTGCTTCAAAGGCTTGTCACATCCACATCCACAGTTACTGCCAGTCACATCCACATCCACAGTTACTGCTACTGTAGTTACCCCCAGAGTTGCTGGCAGTCACCCCCAGAGTTACTGGTGGTCACCCCCAGAGTTGCTGGCAGTCACCCCCAGAGTTGCTGGCGGTCACCCGCAGAGTTGCTGGCGGTCACCCCCAGAGTTGCTGCCAGGGGATAACGACATCACGAGAGTATTTAGGATAAGGAAATGTTCTAGAGAGGTAAGGTTCCCGGAGGACAAGAGGAGAGGAGCCCCGGGTTGAGTTGATGGGGATGTTCATAAAGTAATAGCACAGACCAGGCCTCCCCTGCTTTATTATGTTATAGATCGGGACAGTACCCATCTTAGGCTGCGTCCATACAGGGGCAGACCGCACTGACGCGTCCGCACGCTGAGCGATCAGACTGCCTAAAGGCAGTGATCACGTCTATACAGCGCGCAGGCGCGTGCGCGCGGAAGGGGGCACGCGATGCGCGTGAAATCAGTCAAAACTGATTTCTCGCGCAATAGGGCGGTCATGTGAGCGGTTCGCCCGATGAGGGCAAAGCAGCTCTGTGACGTCACTGGCCCGCCCATAAACTTATAAACTTGCCTCCGCACGGCTGCAGTGTCTATGGACGCAGCCTAAGTTAGGATCCCAACAGAAGGCTAATGGAGTCCAACATATCTGCAAGATAAGCCTTTACTCACCGGGCCTTTACTCTCTGAGCCTTTACTCTCTGAGCCTTTACTCTCTGAGCCTTTACTCACTGGGCCTTTACTCACTGGGCCTTTACTCTCTGAGCCTTAACTCACTGGGCCTTTACTCGCTGGGCCTTTACTCGCTGAGCCTTTACTCACTGAGCCTTTACTCACTGGGTATTTACTCATGGGGCCTTTACTCACTGAGCCTTTACTCTCTGAGCCTTTACTCACTGGACCTTTACTCGCTGAGCCTTTACTCACTGAGCCTTTACTCACTGGGCCTTTACTCACTGGGCCTTTACTCACTGGGCCTTTACTCGCTGAGCATTTACTCACTGAGCCTTTACTCACTCGGCCTTTACTCACTGGGCCTTTACTCACTGAGCCTTTACTCACTGGGCCTTTACTCACTGGGCCTTTACTCACTGAGCCTTTACTCACTGAGCCACTCCTTCAAGCCCAATACTAGGGGCTTCTCCTTCCAAACCCGCATAGTATTGTAAGAGAAATGCACTCCGGGCTCCTCTTGCAGGAAAGGTGTTAAGCTGTAGAAGAAAACTCCCTCTTATCAGCTCTGTGCAGTTTGAAAACCGCAGATCGTATTGGTGAAGTGCGGAGCAGTGACAGGGAGAATGTGAGCGAGATCATATTCCACTGGGATCAGTTATTACAAAAACGCTTTTAAGATATTATCATGTGTCGCCTCCCCCACCAGCAACATTTACCGGAGTTTCATTAAAGATAACCCCCACACCAGCTGCTGAATGGCTCTTTGAATTCAGAGCAGGCAGACTTAACCCGTAAGAAGCGACAGACACATGGAAGAAATATCCAACGCGTCCTGCTTTATTTAGTGACTCACACCTCACTGAACAGAGAACACATCTGGGGTTTCAAAGTCTTTAATAAATCAAAGCTGAAAAAGGGTCCTCCGTCACAATATGTCTGTAAAAGATCTACGTGTCCCAATCAACTGTGGTGTTTGGGGGTGATAGGCAAAGTAAAGACCCTACAATACAGTAGGTTATCTGAGCCTGGGCAGGGGGTGCTGGAACTTTCATTAGAAAATGATTGTACATTAAATGTCTTCATAATTAATTATTATAGTTTCTCCGTTTGCAGCATTTTTTGCGCTTATTTAGTGCTTAAGGCTGAGGCCCCAGTCACGCTGCT
This sequence comes from Ascaphus truei, assembly GCA_036426205.1. NCBI lineage: Eukaryota > Metazoa > Chordata > Amphibia > Anura > Ascaphidae > Ascaphus > Ascaphus truei. Next base: position 2,465,639 of record CM071587.1, read on the forward strand.
GTAACGCGCGCCCGCGATATTGGCGGCGCGTTCAGCCGATTCCCCGGTCTGCAGCTCACTGCAGGAGGAGAGACCGGGGAGGGCGTGGCGGGGGAGTGACGGGGCGCGGCCATGACGTCACCCGGCAGGTTCGCCCTCATTGGCTGAACCGCCAGGGGGGCGTGCCTAATCGCTCGACGCGAGTCCTGCTCTCAATTCTATTGAGAGCAGGAGCAGCTCTCGCCCCAGCGCTGCGGCCCCCCCTCGCAGCGGGCCCGGCGCCATTGAGGGGAGGGCTCTCGTCCGTAGGCAGCGGGGGCAAGGCCTAACTCTGCATTATATTATCCATGGACTTTTGACGGGTCAACGCCATGGTCTGAAGTGGGATTGTATAAATGGAGATGGATTACCTTCATAAAATCCTCTCCTATTCAATTCCTACAGCAGAATTCACTGTAAACCTTGCAGGCCCATATTCAGTAAAGGATGCTAAGATTTGCCATGGCCTAACTCCCATTCTAAGGATCGGGAGTTAAGTGTAGGGTTGCCAGGTGGTTTTTCCAAAAATACTGGACACAATTGTGAAAGGTGTGGCGTGCTCGAGACACACACACACACCTCCCTCCGCTCCATGCTGTTTCCTCCTCACCTTGGCCCCACCCCCTGGCTCCTGACGCCTCCTCCTGTCTGGCTGCAATGCCCAGCAGCAGCCAATCAGGATGGAGGAAGCTGCCCAGCCCTCTAGCCATCAGCCCTGCTCTCTTCCTGTCGGGGAAATCCCGCGGCGCCCCAACCCGGTCAGGTCACTAAATCCAGAGAGGTAATACCGGACACATACATGTCCAGAGAGGTAATACCGGACACATACATGTCCAGAGAGGTAATACCGGACACATACATGTCCAGAGCTGTAATACCGGACACATACATGTCCCAAGAGGTAATACCGGACACATATATGTCCAGAGCTGTAATACCGGACACATACATGTCCAGAGATGTAATACCGGACACATACATGTCCAGAGATGTAATACCGGACACATACATGTCCAGAGATGTAATACCGGACACATACATGTCCAGAGAGGTAATACCGGACACATATATGTCCAGAGAGGTAATACCGGACACATACATATCCAGAGAGGTAATACCGGACACATACATATCCAGAGAGGTAATACCGGACACATACATGCCCAGTATTACCTCAAATTTTTTACTGGACAATGTCCAAATACAGGACAGTCCGGTTCAATACTGGACACCTGGCAACCCTAGTTAAGTGGTACCAAAGATTAGCATCCTTTAGGTAATATGGGCATTAGTGTAGATAAACCTTGGTTACCCATTCACAGTACCACTGCATTTTTAATCAGAAGGCCTGTGGCTAATATTTATCCCCCCTGGGATGATTTTATAGCATTCTGCGGTCCGCAAATTTATCTACAGTCTTCGTTGTTTGCAGATTAAAAAAAAAATGTTGGTTAAGTCATTCTGATAATTCTGCCGTGATTAACCCATTCGTGGCAGGAAGGATCAGCAGAGCTATCTCTGCCTCGTCTGACTATTTCTGTTTGAGCTTTGAATCCACAATTCTCTGCTGCATCCTAACATTTAACGCTATACACTGCCTTGCTGGCTGCTAGGAAGCTCAGCTGACGGGTGCTTAATACACTGAATTTTTAGCCATTAGGAAACGCCAAAGAAAAGCAATCGGTGCTAAGTCTGTATTATTTGTAGCTTCAGGGAACTTTCAGAATGTGTTTGCCTAAAATAAAATGAATCCAACCCAATATATCCTGCAGATTTGCTACAAATATGAAAACAATTTGCAGGAAAACTGATACCTTCCATGCTGATGGATTAGTCACTGCACGCAATCCCTCCATCCGTATATTTATATATCATATGTATAAAACATTGAGCCCGGTAATATTGTATCGTTTTTAACCAAAGACCTATTATCCGGAGCAGCCAGAGGAGCTAACAATGTAATTCAATGTGTTTCCAGCGCCTGTAACAGGGAGCTGTGTGTGTGCTCCACAATAAATATCTATCTTTATATTAGGTGACAGAATACCCCATAACTTTTATGGGGGGGAGGGGAAGTTTGTGCTAAGCAGGGGAAGCAGCTTCAAAATCAAATATATCCCAGAGAGGTGGGGATGAAATGAAACATAACGCCCTCCACCCCTAGCAGTGCCTACAACACAACGTGGCTGAGTGATGGATGGCAGGGACTGCCATCCATGGAGGTGTTAAACAAGAATGTTCCCCGCAGAATAGAATAACAGAGGAGAAGAATGTGAGGGTCTGAAAGCCAAAACTGCACTAACATGACAGTTATTGGGTGCTGAGAGGCCTCGGAGGGGATAAAGTGCCACCTGGGTTTACGTTAGTGCCTGTGAGGTGTCCTGTTATGGTCAGGCATGGGCAGATACGCAGGAGAAGGAATCGCAGGAGGTCACTTGGAGTTATGGTTGCCAGCTTATAAAAGTTCCCACAAAGTGGGGGGGCGCCGGCGAGCGCAGGAAAAAGAGGTTTCAGAGGGAGGAGGGCGGCGGAGAGTTGTAGGGTACTGATAGTCCAAAAGCCCGCCTTCAGGGACACCTGGAAATATATCAACTCCATTATTATTATCTATTGTTATGATGTTTGTGATGCGCCACCATATTCCGTAGCGTGGTACAATGGGGGTACAGAATGATGTAAATTACACGCAGGGTGGGTTTGGGGGGAGTTATTGAGTGGGGGTGGGGCACCGTGTTCAGCACAGCATGGGTGGGGGGGTGAGTTATTGATGAGGTGTTGGCCCGTTCCCTCCCCCACCTTCCCACCACACCCCAGACCCACCAAGCGGAATGGTAGATCATTAGATACTGACTCTGCATAGGGGGTAGACATACACTCCGTTGGAGCCGAAGGAAAGGGCTCAAGGCGTCACGCCCAAATAATCTGGGAGACGGTGCGTTGGTCGCAATTGTGCTTCCGAGTGACCGCGCAGGGGAGAGAGCCAAGGGGGGTTCCATTAGGCGGGCGACCCAATCCTGTTTTTTTTTTGTTCTTTTTTTGCGTTATCAAGTTGGGGTGGTGCATGTGGTTCAATATCCAGCATGTGTGGGGGTGAGTTATTGATGTGGGTGGGGCACCCGTTGTTCAGCACGCATGGTTGGCTGGGTGATGTTATATTGAGTGGGGGTGGACACATGTGTTCAGCCGCAGGTGCGGGGGTTCGATTGGGGTCCCGGAGTCAGTGGGGGACTGGGGGTGGCACTGTGTTCAGTGCAGTGGGGGTGGGGCACCATGTTCAGGGTGGGGTGGGTGAGTTATTGAGTGGGGGTGGGGCACCGTGTTCAGTGCAGAGTGTGGGGGTGGAGTTTTATTGAGTTGGGGTGTGGGCACCATGTTCTGGTGGGGTGGTGAGTTATTGAGTGGGGGTGGGGCACTGTGTTCAGCGCAGTGTGGGCGGGGGTGAGTTATTGAGTGGGGGTGGGGCACTGTGTTCAGCGCAGGGTGGGGTGGGTGAGTTATTGAATGGGGGTGTGGCACTGTGTTCAGTGCAGTGGGGGTGGGGCACCATGTTCAGGGTGGGGTGGGTGAGTTATTGAGTGGGGGTGGGCAACCGTGTTGTGCAGGTGTGGCTGGTGAGTTAGTGAGTGGGGTGGGGCACTGTGTTCAGGGTGGGGTGGGTGAGTTTTGATTGGGGTGGGGCACGTGTTTCAGGTGGGGTGGGTGAGTTATTGAGTGGGGGGGGGCACTGTTTCAGCGGCAGTGTTGGTGGGTTGATATTTGAGTGTGGTGGGGGGTGAGTGGGGTGGGGCCTTTCACATGGGGTGAGTCGGTGAGTTATTGAGTGGGGGTGGGGCACTGTGTTCAGTGCAGGGTGGGGGGGGGAGTTATTGAGTGGGGGTGGGGCACTGTTTTCAGAGCGGTGTGGGTGGGGCTGAGTTATTGAGTGGGGTTGGGGCATCGTGTTCAGTGCAGAGTGGGTGGGTGAGTTATTGAGTGGGGTGGAGCACCATCTCCATCGCAGGGTGGGGGGGTGAGTTATTGAGTGGGGGTGGGGCACCGTGTTCAGCATGGGGTGAGTGGGTGAGTGTATTGATTTGAGTGGGGGTGGGGCACTGTGTAAAGCGCATTGTGGATGGTGGTGAGTTATTGAGTGGGGGTGGGGCACTGTGTTCAGCATGGGGTGAGTGGGTGAGTTATTGAGTGGGTGTGGCACGTGTCACATGGTGAGTGGGTGAGTTTTGAGTGGGGTGGGGCACTGTGTAAAATACATTGTGGATGGTGTGAGTTATTGAGTGGGGTGGGAGGCACGGTTTGTCAGCTGGGTGAGTGGTGATTATTGATTGGGGGGTGGGGCCTGTGTAAGCGCTTGTGGATGTGGTGAGTTTTGAGTGGGGGTGGCGCCCTGTGTTAAGCATGGGGTGAGTGGTGTGAGTTATTGAGTGGTGGTGTGGGCACAGTGTAAAGTGGCTTGTGGATGTGTGTGATTATGAGTGGGGGTGGTTTGCGTGGGGGTGGCCTCTGAAGAGAAAGTCATGCATTGTTCCCGTGATCACCCGGGTCCCCTGCTGTCCTGTGTCCTGGATGAATGTTAGTGCCCAGAGATTTCCAACCTTGTACTTCTTTACTATCCTAAGGTGCCCAGGGAACACCAGAAGAACCAGTGTTCCTGATTTGGTTTTGAAAGCTCTATCATTTCCCCTATGATTTTGAACAACTTGAATGACAAGAAGCATTACTGAATTAGCACAACCCTTATACTGCAAAGGGGTTACCCAAACCCTGCAGTGCTTTAAAACCGAGGAGGGAAGGGGTTAATATATACATATAACTGACAGCCCCGTGAATAAAAAAGATAAGGACAAAGCCAGAAGTAAATGTTTTACAAGCATTAATGCTTTCACAGCAATGTAACAATTTAACAAACTTATTGTTAACCCCTTCAGCTCTGATTTAACCATCTCAATATTCATGAGACACTAATACTGTATGTTTGTTCTTAATATACTGTTGATGGTTGTACACTGAATCTCTCTAACCATCTGTGTTTCGATAACATTCTCAGAAGCCCAGTGGAAGTCCTTAGGTATGACTGTTCTATTACTCATTTCCCATGAGAACTTGCTGTTAATCCATTACAGAGTTCATCTAAAACCAAGCATTGTTTCATGCCTGCCATACTGGTTGTGTGTTTTGGGCTTATCCCAGCTGACATGTCAGGGTTTTAATAGATGTACCCTTGTTTAAAGGTGATTAATCCTGCCTTAACACATTGAGTACCAGGGGGCTGAGCAAGCATATGCCTCTGGCCCTCCAGGGGTTAACACTTGATAAGCAGCATACACATCATCAATCACTGCAAAGCAGACATCACCCCTTCCTTTGCAGAGGTTACAGGAATACATTGCAAACCATCAGGCCACTGTTCAGTGACAGTGTTACAGCATCACCTCCAAGATAGGAGTATTACAAAGGAAATGAGGCAGAAGATTGCTCAACAGGTCGCTGGGCCAGTTAATATTACTGTTCTGATTTTTTTTTAAGCCTTATTCCGCTCTATCCCAGCTGATGCAGAGGGGCACATTCATAAAGTGGAAAATATAGGACATCAGCAGCGTATAAGAGAAAAAAACAACTAATTTCGAGAAAATGCCCCTAGTGAAACTAAGGCATCATATTTTTTTTAAAATATTTATTATTTCATCGTACAAAAGTTATATTTTATCAATCATTCTCAACTGTTCACTTGAGTGTATTGTCTCGAAAGTAGGTGTTTTTTTTCTTTACCCAATTATAGGCAAATTTGCTTAGAAATCCCATTCACTTTAGGACGATATGTTCAGTGTTTTGACCTCTATTATTAATGATTAATTATTAATTAATTTTTTACCAGGAAGTAATCGGAAATAAGCAGTGTTTTCCCACTCAAGTCTCAGGGAACCCCAACAGGTCAGGTTTTTAAGGATATCCCTGCCCCGGCAACATGGCTCAGTCAAAATGATTGAGCCAGCGATTGACTCACACCTGTGCTGGAGATGGTTATCCCTTAAGCCCGGACTTTGGGGTTCCCTGAGGACTGGGTTAAACACGTGAATAAGGAGGACCTGCTGACTGCTAACATCAGGAAAAATGTCAAATATTAAATACCGGTGCCCCTGTGCTCAGGGATGGCCTGTTGGTAATCCAGTGGCATGATACAGAAATGTGATTTTCTTGTTACTATTTATTGAGCCAAAAACTGTGCGATTGTTTCGACCTGAGTTGGTCTGTCCGCCAATGTAAGTCCTTCTGAACACTCATCGTCCGCGCGTGTCGAGGTCATTTGACCAACCAGGCTCCATATACGAGATGAGGTGGACCCATTGACGCGATGACGAGGACATACCGGAGCATGTGGTCAGGAGGACTTACCATTGGAGGCCAGATTGCAGCACGTTGATATAGCTGAACGAAATGAGGAAATACAAAAACAGAAGCGAATCAGGCTGGTTGTTTAACATCACCAAGAGTAGAACTATGGGGGTTTCCAGGTGGTTAGAAACACTTTGGGACATTCAGTTTTCATGCCACTTACCACCTTAAGAAGTACCAACCAGGTCAAACTTCACACAGTTTTTGGCTCAATATAGAACAGAAATTCCAGTGCCCTGTGCTGTCCCTTTTTTCTTATCCCCCTTTTTCTTACTAGGAAGTAATAAAGTGAGAGTTATGTTTTCTCGTTCTCACGTATTCCTGGACACAGAGGTATGAAAACAATACAGGTTACATTAAATGAACAGAGGTTTATACTTTTTAATTTATTTAAAGACATTTCATGACCAGTTGAAGTCTATATTGTCTCGGCGTATGTACACGTTGCAGAACCAGATTAAAATGTGAGACAGATTTAGTTTTTGAATCGATTTATATACTGCGCTGTGATGGAGTCTCATTGGTAGATTATTCGCAGTTGTAGAGGTGCAGCAGTAAGAGGGAGGCCGGGACGATCTTTGAGTTATGTGGCGACAGTGAATGGTATAGGCTCAGGTTTGATGAAACAAAGCCTGTTGGTCCTATCTCAGGTAGGGCTGCAGTGTGCTAGTGTGGTAGTGGAGAGGGGGTCTGCTGAGTTGTTTCAGAGAGCGGTGTACTTATCCAGAAAGTATTTGCAGGCAAGGCATGAAAAATGTAGTTTGAGCCTACTCATGATAGCCAATTCGCAGTGGTGTGTGTTCTAGATACATTGTAGGACCAAGCAACATATTGAGTTTAGAGGTGCCTATTTGCTAAGGTGATTTTGGGGTGTTGTAAATTTGATTAGGGAGGCAAGCGTTTTGGCAACGGCTCGGAGCACCGAGTCTTTGGTTGCATCCAGGTCAGGTCCACATGGACGTGTCGAGACCCTGATACCTCCAGGGCGACATCTCTGCAGGGACACCCAGTTATAATGATTTATTGCTGTCACACACGGAGTGAAATGAAAGAAAAACAATGAAATGGAATAATATTCCTGTGCGCACAATATAATTTCCTGAATTGGATAGACACGTCCTCACTTACTAATTATATGTGTAACAGGATTCGCCAGCGTGACCATGCAGACACAGAGCTAATTCAAACAAATTGGTCCCATATATCTTATAACAAGTTTTTCTCAGGGGGCAATGAGACTTGATCAGAAAATTAATTCTGAACAAAATTGATTGAAATCGATTCAGGGCCACTGAAAACACAGTGTGAAGTCTTTAATATTCAGCAAAGGCAACATTTTGGTTTTGTCACTCGACACGTTTGGGCATTGAGTAGCGGAACTGGTGTTTTTAATAGTTGTCGAACAGAGAATCTCCGAGCGGGACAACCGCGATTCATTTATCTCCATGTTAAAGGTCCTGGTTCCATGACCATATGAGGCCGCCACAGATGATGCATTGCTTCGTTATCGGTCAGACAACATGACCGGGATATTAGCGCAGATGCCATTATGGTTCCCCACACACAGCCGCAGCCTGAGCGGTACCCCGTCCACAGCACCCCTATAGAGGTAAATATTCAGGAAGCATGAGGGTTCCCAGTAGCTCAAATTAACGCGTACACCTCTGGAGCCCCCTGCTTCAATCCCATATATACAAGAAGCAGGACTGCTGAGCTTAAGTCTAGGTTCATGTGACACAGGTGGGCGTAGGTGAGTTGTGCGTGGGAAGTCACATTTTTTGTTCTTTGTGAAGGTGTTCATTGATTGGTTCTAGCACGACGGCGCTTAGGGATGACACCGGAGCTGCTCCTCTGACTAGAACTACACATGGTCTCCTATCCCGGATGGGAAAGGCCTATCAAACTCGCCTCAAGAAGGTTCCTAGTCTATCCTGGCAGGAGGAAGGGGTGATAATGCTTAATAATCTGTCCCTCATACCTGGTGAGGAGAAATGCGTTAAGGTCTCTGCTTGATGGTTGACGTGATCTTTTTTTTACAAACTCCATAGTATCCTTAAGGGGGCTTGAAGGTCGCCATCAGGCTCTAATCTCTATTAGACTGGGTGGAAGGCTCGGAAGTAGTCTCGTTTGTGAGCTTTAGGCAAAGGACAACGTCACAGCTCAGTTTGCTCGTTAGTAACTCGGGCCTAAACCAGCCTGCTTAATACGTTTTCATAGAAAGCAGTGGTTGTCATATGGACTTTTACATAGGGGGACTCCGTGGGGTTTGTGGGGGGGCATACGATTTGCTCTGCCCGCATACGCATTCAGGACGGGAGTCCGCTTCCACTTAGTAACTGGATCCCATTAACGTTACGGGGGTCAACTAATGTCGAGATAGCCAGCTTGATGAGTTGAAAAAGACATACGTCCCCAAGTTCAACCATGCAACTTTATAGACGCAGATATTATCATATATGTGCTCTTAGTATATTGATCCAGAGGAAGGCAAAAAAAAAAAAACAGTGACACATCATCCAATGATATCTCATAAGGGAAAAATAAATTCCTTCCTGACTCCAAGAATGGCAATCAGATTACTCCCTGGATCAACTTCCTTCCCATGTTACTTATTTGGTATATCCCTGTAACCTTCCTCTTTCCTTCTAGATGTTCCCACCTTTTTTTAAATATATCTTTGTATCTGCCATCACAGTCTCCTTGGGTAGATCCCACACTGTACGGCGTTGACAACTGCTTAATGTAAAACCTTCCTTGTTGCTGGTGAAATTCTCCCTCTCCCACCCGAATGTGATGGTCCGTCTTTGTAATGTTATCATCATGGGGTCCTGGTACGGGTGCTTGGGGGGAACTTTCCAAGTTTTACTGGTGTGACTCCCGAGGGATGCGATCAGTTTGGTAGTAGGACAAAGCCCGTGCTGACCTTTCACAATAAGACGGGGAAGATAAGCCCGTATGTCTGAGAAAGTGTTGGCGAGAGGTTTGTTAACAGTTATCCATTCATTGGGGGGACGTTGCAGCCTGTCAGTGAAATATGAAGAGCAATTCACTGATAAGGAATGGGATCACAAGTGATTGTAGCAATGCTGCTATAATGCCATGTATTTTGTTATTGTAAGTACATTTACAGAGTACGCAAGATTCCTTGATTTCTGTCATCTTTTTCCAGCTGGTCATTAAATGGGGTTTGTAACATAATTAAGAAGTCTTATTATTGAGTTCCCCATTGTATCACGGGACGCATGCATGCACCCCCAGCTCCTAATCATGTCAAGCAGGGGGATTAGTTTTTAATAAGAGGAGATAGGGGGCAGCCATTGAATAATCTCTGCGGTCAGTCGCATCTGCCTAATCCATCGCGTTACTGCAATAGCGGCCGAGTGATGTGTTTTCAGCAAGAGGGTTAGCTCCCGTGGCACATATCCACTACAGACATTCAGCTAGCGCGCTTGTCGAGGTTATAGAACAATATAACATGATCGAATTGATGGCGAGTAAAAAACCAAGCAGTATTTGCACAGCTCTGTGAGCCAGTGGGGGGCAATGTGATGGCTGGAGGGCTTCACGTTACCAATGGGCCGGTGCAGGTAGATTGGCGCCCGAGGTGAACCTTCAGCTTCCGGCTCCCCTATCCCTCCCTATCTACTCTCCCCCCCCCCACCTCAATTTGTCACTTTCAGTTTTGTTTTGTCTGTCTGTCACCCTTTCTGTCTTCACACACCCACCCCCACCACACTCTTTGTCATTCTCTCTCCCCCTGACACACATACCAGTGCACACCAGAGACCCACAGAAACACACACGCGGCGGGCAGGAAACACGCAGTGACACACACACGAGGCTAGCAGGACCGCAATGACACGAACTCTCACGTGACACACACAGTGACACACACACGCACACACACACACTGACAGAGCAGGATACATGTGACAACACTGGATAGCAGCAGACACGCAGTGAGAACACACACACTCAGGGATCACACACCAGGACAGCAGGTGCACACATATAGGACATAGCGGGGGCACCACAGTGACCCACCCACACCATAGGAGCAGGCAATGACACACAGCGAGCAACGGCAGTGGACACCACCACTCAGACACACACAGACAGAGGGGCAGTGGTGCACACACACAGCGACATGGTGTGGCAGGGGCAGACCGGGCCAGGACGGTGGACAGGAAACATACCCACAAAACATAAAGGAAAGCAGACACAGTCACACACAGGACAAGCGACAGGCATTGAACACCACACTCAGTGATCACACACCGTGAGACACCACACACACAGTGACACACATACATAGGACGACAAGCAGACTAGTGATTACACACAGTGACAGAGCAGACAGGCAGTGAGACACACCACACTCAGTGATACACACACAGTGACACACACACAACTCACACACATAGGACAGACAGGACCAGTGATACACACAGGACGAGCAGACAGCAGTGAGACACACACCTCAGTGAGACAACACTCAGTGATACACACCAGTGACACACATCACAGTGACACCCCCAGTCTCCCTCTTGCCCGCCCCCAGCTCCTTACACCTTCTCCTTATTGGCTGCTGCTGGGTCTGAAGCCAATCAATCAGGATGGGCAACTGCCTATTCTGTCCCTGCTCGGGGAAACCCCCGCTACAGTTACAATTCGGCACCCTAGGCAGCCGCTAATGGTGGAACCGGCCCTGTATGCATCACTGGGACTGGGAGCAGGGTTGCCAACCACTCTGGATTTGACTCGGAGACTACGAGTTTCAGCCTGATCTCCGGGCTACGGGTTTACCTTGTAAACCTCTGGTGGCGGCGTTCGGTGGCATCCTCCGACATCCTCGCGTCCTTCCAGCATCTACCACCCCTGCATCTCCTCTCATATGGCTGCGCGGCGTCAATATGCGCCACGTTGCCATGTCAACGGGAACAATACGTGACATCACAGCATAACTTGACGCCACGTTGCCATGACCACGTGATGTCACTTGACGTCCCGTCGCCATCAGGCATCATGTTGTTCATGGCAACTTGACGCTGCATAGCGTCCCGTTGTCATGGCAACGCGGCACAATTAGACGCCATGCAGCCATATTGACAGCGTTGCAGGGGAGCAGGAGGAGACCAGAGGATGCTAGGAACGCCGCCGCTGAAGGTAACCACATTTGATCTCCGAGTTAGTCTTCAGTAGAAAGTGGCGCCCTGACTGGAGTCATTCAGTAGCCGATAGCCCAGGCTGTCCCATTCTCTGCCCACTAGGACCCATATTCAATGTAACAAAATCCTGGTGCTGCAAAGTTAGCAATGTAACATTGCATTTAGGTTAGTGGATGCTACTACACATACAAAACTGTTAACTGCCTTACAATCTCCTGCCCAAAAGCTTCAGTCCTTACCACCGCCCGCCGGCAACTCCATCCTCAAGGACCACCAACAGGACAGATTTTTAGGTTATCCCTGCTTCAGCACAGTGTGTACAATCAGTGGCTCAGTCTTCGCTGCACCATCTGTGTCTGAAGCAGGGATATCCTGAGAACCTGACCTGTTGGTGGCCCTTGAGGACTGCAGTTGCCCATCCATGCGCTAGCCCTATATAGTGGTTGAACATATTTGGAGAGGTCATCTTATCTCCCCCGAGCGGCAGATTCCTCCTGTCTGATTGATACTCCTTCCATTGTGATGGTTGTGTGTTCCTAAATAACGCAGAGGCAGTCACTCAGACGAGTTCACTAGATAGAACCACATGCACCCAAGCAAACATGCAACTATTCTCCTTAGCAGCAGAATTTGTGCGCCTCCTCCGCATGAAGCAATCCATCTCGTGCCATATTATCTGCATCTCCAATGGCATCAAAAACTTTCAACCAAATTAGCAACACAAGTCCAGAGAGACAGTAAAAAGCAAAAGAGGGTTATTTACAAAGTAAACGTGTTTGCTAAATGCAGTGCTTGAAATGTTGCTTGCGTAGTCAAGTGCAGGCAAATAAATGAGGTTTTGAAATTTTCTTAAAAATAAATCTAGATGCCTCTCATTTGCTGCTGAAGGGGTTTTACTACGTGTGTGGCGAAGGCGAGGGCCAGTGGGACATTATGAGAACAAGGGGAACTTTGGGGGCGATTCGGGGCCACACGTTAATACCACTTCCACTGGCAGCTTAACTGGACACAGAGAGAACACTGTGTGCAAAATGTGATCCATCGCATTATATTTCATCACAGTAACTGGTACTACCATCCATCGTGTTGCCAAAGCGCGTTGCCTAGGAGTGTCATTTGAATCTTCGCTTTTGTCACTTTTTCCTCCATAATATTGCCAGATCCACCCTTTCCTTTGTCACTCTACTGCTAAAACTCTAATGCATGCCCTTTTTCTCTCCCATCTGGATTATTGTAACATGCTGCTAACAGGCCTCCCTGCCTCGCAACTTTTCTCCTTTGCAATCTATCCAAATTCTGCTGCTTGAATAATTTCACTTTCTCCCCAAACAGCTCTGCTCATCTCCTCCTTAAATCCTCTCCTGGCTTCCCACAACATTTCAAATCCCCTACAAAGTTTTCCCCCTTAAACTTCATGGCTCTCCACTCGTCTGCTTCCTCCCACATATCAGCTTTGATTTCTCGCTATGTCCCTGCCGTCTCCATAACTGTCTCTTTTCCACCCCTTTCACCCTACTGCTCTCTCTCACCTTAAACCTTTTTTCCCCTTACTGCCCCTTACCTGTGGAACTCCCTCACACTAAATATAAGTCAAGCACCCTCTCTCCCCATATTTAAATCCAACCTTAAACTCCCCTCTTAAATGAAGCATCCCAATAGCCTGGACTCTTGGCTACTGTCCCACAGTCACTCCTGCCAAGCCCTGCCATCTACTGCACTTATTCCCTCACCTGCTGTTTCTGTAACTTTTCCAACATCACCACTTACCTGTAATTGTAAGCTCTCCGGGGCAGGATTTCCTTTCCTATTGTCTGATTTATGGAAATGCTGAAGCGCTCAAATGCAGGTATATCTCAAAGGATAATAAGCCACACACTGTACCGGGTACTAACAATTGATAAGTACTATTGTGTCTATAATGGGTACTATCCTCCTGAAGACAGGTGGTGTGTGGTGCACCCACTCACCATCATCTCATTGGCAGGTTCCCCTGAAAAATATACAAGTACTTACATCCTGGTAGGCAGGCAGGCAGGCTGTGCAGCTACTCAATGCAATACAGGGAAAAGGGAGACCAAAAAGCGCACCAGCACAAACGGAGCAGGAAGAACCCAGGACAAAAAAATGATTAAAAGGGCACTTTAATGTGGCAAAGACCCTCCAATGCATTTCGAACTGTGAAAAAGAGACGCTGCGACGTTCGAACTACTTGGATGGGTCTTTTGCCACATTAAAGTGCCCTTTTAATAATTTTTTTGTCCTGGGGTTCTTCCTGCTCCGTTTGTGCTGTGCGCTTTTTGGTCTCCTTTTCCCTCTATTGTCTGATTTGGATTGTTGCGCTTATTGTAATATAATTCCCTGTACTGTATTGTCTCTTTTGTAAAGCGTATACTGTGGGCGCTACATAAAGATATACATACATACAAACAATATCGCTCGGACTTTCTCCTCCTCAAACTCTTTTTGGAACCACTCCCCAGAACTCTGACCAGCACACGTGGACTACAATTGGAATATTGCACCTTTGTACAGTGTTTTGGAGCAGTTCGTCCCACTTGGTACATGTTCCCCTTTCTAGGGCAACCAAAGAGAGAGAAAAAGCACTGTGTACTGCACTCAGTCAATTATAAGTAGAATGAGATTGAAATAAGATCTAACTTTGAATATTTATACTATAAGATAAAGGCCACAGTTGAAGTATATATATGTGCATGTCTGCACAATGTCCTTGTGACGTCAGTAATCCAAAATCGTCAGCAGCCATTGGCATCAAAACATCATATTCTTGTCAATGTTCTGTAGCTATTCTGTCCCTGCAGAGGCTGCGAGAGGGACTTGCACTGCTCCTTTGGGTATACACTCCGTAAATAATTTAGCACGGTCATTTTCCAAGGGCGGATGACAATTCTCCGCTGAACACGAAATGTTTCTTTAAATTGATTTTGAAAAAGTGAGACAGATAGATGAAAAATATAAAAAATTAATCAGCTGGGATAAATGAGTGGGATAAAGTTTTATTGGAAAAACTGTGTGTGTTTCTCAGAGATAGACGTGTGCTTAATCCAGCTTTATAACCTTGTACCTGATTAGGAAGCGGTCTCACTCTGTTTTGGGTGCTGGTCGTATGTGTTAAACATGACAGATCAGACGTTTGACTCTCCCTTCTATCCTCAAACCAGTGGTTTTCAACCATTTTTTTGGTGAAGGAACCTTATGTGAAATCCTGAGGAACCCCAACCCTCTCTAATAGCGCGTCTGATATCAGGTGCATTGTAAGGAACCCCGAACCCCTCTAATAGCGCGTCTGAGATCAGATGCAGTGTAATGAACCCCAACCCTCTCTAATAGCACGTCTGAGATCAGATGCATTGTAAGGAACCCCAACCCTCTCTAACTAGCGGCTTGTGAATCAGAGCAGTGTAAGGACCCCAACCCTCTCTAATAGCGCGTCTGAGATCAGATTGCATTGTAAGGAACCCCAACCCTCTCTAATAGCGCGTTGAGATCAATGCAGTGTAATGAACCCCAACCCTCTCTAATAGCGTGTCTGAGATCAGATGCATTGTAAGGAACCCCAACCCTCTCTAATAGCTGCGTCTGAGATCAGATGCATTGTATAGGAACCCCAACCCTCTCTAATAGCGTGTCTGAGATCAGATGCATTGTAAGGAACCCCAACCCTCTCCCATTGTTTTCCTAATATCGCGTCTGAGATCAGATGCAGTGTAAGGAACCCCAACCCTCTCTAATAGCGTGTCTGAGATCAGATGCATTGTAAGGAACCCCAACCCTCTCTAATAGCGCGTCTGAGATCAGATGCATTGTAAGGAACCCCAACCCTCTCTAATAGCGCGTCTGAGATCAGATGCATTGTAAGGAACCCCAACCCTCTCTAATAGTGTGTCTGAGATCAGATGCATTGTAAATTCTTCTGTATTTGGTTCAATTGGCAAATGACCTGAAAATTGCAGGGAACCCTTTAGGGATGCCCGGGGAACCCAAGGGTTCCTAGGAACCCCTGTTTAAAAACACTGATCTAACGCCTCCAGGGTATCTCCCTCCACTTTTTCATGGGCTTCTGGGAGAAAAACAACACAGACCACAATGTATTCCTCTTTTCTCCACAGAGACCTGAATAGGTGACTTCGTCTCAACAAAACGCCA
Organism: Ascaphus truei; assembly: GCA_036426205.1. Taxonomy (NCBI): domain Eukaryota; kingdom Metazoa; phylum Chordata; class Amphibia; order Anura; family Ascaphidae; genus Ascaphus; species Ascaphus truei. Next base: position 2,481,376 of record CM071587.1, read on the forward strand.
GGACAGTTACTGACTCACCTTGGCTTTACTGACTAAGAAGGAGGCACCTGGTACCGTTACCGTTCAGATTCTGACCTCGGGTTGCCACATTTTTTATTATACGGGACGACCCCTCACACACAATACACACAATCCCCACAACACACGCACACAATTCTCACCACCACCAAACACACTCACATACTTTTACCCTGGTGAGGGAGGCCACCAGAACCACGCCGGTCCAGCATGTAGATGTGTAAATTGGGCCCGACTTCCGGCACCGGCTGGCGGTTGGGCAGGCCCCGCTGCTGCAGCTGGGACCCGGCAGCAAATAGAGGCCCGGCAGCTGGAAACAGAAGTTGGGTCCGACCTCTGGATGTGCCCAGTAGCGGATTTCCCGTTAGGCCTGGACCTAGATCGGCAAAATTATGGCTGCCACCATATACTTTTGCCTCATTCTCTGGCCTATCGGACCTAATGGGAAGTCATTTTATCTGTTGCGCCCGGCTCCTTCTCCTTCTGAACCACAGTGTCAAATGATGTCATGATATCGTGTTACCATGGCAACGTGACTGTGAGACGTCAAGTTGGTTCAGAAGGAAGAGGGGGGCGGCAGGTAAGGAGGCGGCCGCAACAGCTGTGCCTAGGGGCAGCGGATTTTGAAATCCAGGAAAGTCTGCTCCGCAGAGACTAGGTCAACCGCGAGGACCAAATTCTCATCTGAGAATGTAGCGGTCGCGGTCAGGAGTTCCTGCCGAAAACAGTTCCAGGAGTATCGGGCCCCTTGCTCTTCACCGAGGCATTTAAGTTAAATGCCGGGGCTCCGCACGAGGCCTCTGCAACCTCAATTTACCGGGGTTCTGTAGTCTTCTGGATGTGTCGTCATGGCAACGTGGCGTCAAATGAGCCGCGGGGTCATGTGACGTAGGCGTCGCCATAGTAACGCGCATCAAATGACGCTGCAGGGTTACTTTTTTTAATTAAAAGGATGATGATAATTAGCATACAGCGGATAAGATTGTGGGGATGAGAGCGCCAGCGTCCGTCAGAGAGGATTCCTGCTGTATACCTAATTCTTGCGGTCTGAATACAGAGAGAAGTGTAAGGGGAATAAATGTTACATTTTGGTTCAGTTTATTGCCTGGTCTTTTATAGGTTATTAACATTAATACAGTTCCTCAAATGAGTGTCAATGTGTTGATTGAATGCTGCAGGAATTCATTTATAGTCCGCCTGGCCTTATACATAGTTTGATAACAGATCGATAGAAATAAGGGCTGTTTGTAAAAGGTACATTTTGCTGAATTTTTATGGAACACAAAATAGACAAGTGGAACCCTTTAACTCCCAGGCGGGCCTGGTATACATTGCAAACTAATGCATTTATCGCTGACTGCCCGCTCTCTCCACAAAGAGGTTTTTATAGGTTATCATATCAATTAATCTCTGCTCCAGTCTAAACATGTCTGCTTAGAGATGGTGATATTTAGTGAGGGTTTAGGCCTAGGCAGCCTGCTCTAAAACACGCTATACAATTAAAAAGGAACATTAACGAGCATCTTAGAATTTACTCTTGTGCGTCTGACAAGTGAGGGCAGTGACCCCGATGAGCACGGGCTAATTAGTAAGAATAATGTTTTATTCATTAAAATGCTGGTCCTGCTAATTTGATCAATCGCACAAAGATTTTCCTTTGGATAAAACAAACAAAGAGAAAGCTTTTAATGAATATGCCCTTTTGGAGACGGGAAGAGGAAATGCATGTGTAACCCGTCCTTTGCTTTCGGAGCCTGCTGTGCATTATTTTCTCACCCGGGAGACCGAACTTGATCCCACGCAGTCTTCTCCTAATACTAATGTGCCACGTTTCATTCTTTAATGCAGGGGTGAGTTAGACAGTGTGTTCCCAGCATCCCTACAAGAAATAAACTGTATAATGATGTAGAGTATCTCCTCTCCTGATATATTGATTTCGAGCATTATCTTTCAACCCACAGCATAACACAGGATAATCTTAGTTTACCTACGTCCCGATCATTGGGTTGGGGGGTGCATCCTGAAACCCCCTCCCCACAACCACCCCTTTATCAATGAAACAAACACACGTGTTCGGGAGAAATGGGTCGCAACTTTATTAACATGATACACAATACCCCAAACTAGGGTACCCCGCTAAATTGCTCCGTAACCATCCATAAACTTGAGGGTTACCCCCAGCTTGTAACCATTTGCCAAGTAGTCACCCAGACCACTTGGACTCAATCAACACCACCACTGGAAGGACACTGCCATATGGGCCGCCAAAGCCAAGACCCCGCCTTCCCCAAATGACTACTGGAGGTACTTTGGACCACCCTCAAAGAGCCAACTTTCTGCCAGAGCTCCTTCCCCCTCTAACACCTTCCCACCAACCTGCAACAAGAAATAACCCAACAATCCCGAATCCCAACAGTAACATTCCAAACAGGGAGGTTTGGGATTTAAAGAGACTTGCAAATTCTCCTTCCAGCACTGATATAACTTACCTAACCCCAACTTGCTACATTAAGCGCCCCACACGTTCTGCCCACCCATCTTGCCCCCCCCACCATTTTTCCTTTTACATAGAAGGGAAGCAAAGGGTCCCCAGAACTTAACCACGTTCATTTCAATTCAGGGGACCCTCTCGTTTCTGAGAAAGAAACCTGGAATTGTAGCACCCCTAGCATCCCGTCCAGTAGAAAGAAAATGGCAGCTTAACCCCCCCCCCCCCACCCTCCGTGTTACGCGTGTGATTTGGAAGCTGCAGCATCGTGTATCACGGCTTACTATTACCCCGCGTGTGCAACAGTAAAATAGCGCAAACTGGTTTCGGGAAAAAACAAAAGGGTGCAACAGAAAAATACATGAACCAACGGAGAGCCCCTTGCGCTGGGAAGTTCTGGTGAAGTCCTGGTGCTACCTATTACCCCATGGGGAAATGGGATCTTTATAGTGACGTAGATATCAGTGACACCTTTTCCCAGGATGTATCAAGGCAAATTAATTCAGCTTTATTCTCAGGGGAGCTGTAAATAGAACAGCTAATGGATTGGACTGAATCTGTAGGATTTATTATCTTGTGGTTATGAAAACAACACGTTGAATCCTCCAAATGCAGGCGGTACATTTTATTGTCAACAAAGAAACATGGAATTGTGTCTCTGCAAATATTGGCCTTGTAAATGTTCTAACTAAATACATTTCTTTTGTGCACGAAGACTGCACATATTTAATTGCAGTCGGAGGTGGTAGTCCATTGGGAGATATTTGTAACCATAGCTGTTTCTTTTGTGTCTAACTCTTTGAATGGTGGGAGGTTTAAGGTTTAAACAGCAGTATAACTTATTGGGCCAATGTTTCATTCGTGGCTAAATAGGCAGCACCATGACCCCTACTGAATATGAAGATTTTAGCCACCTTTAAATGAGCCTTAAATCCTCACTAGCAAGGAGAAGATGGCTTCACCGCATATTGAACAGTGATCTCTGTGAGGGGTTATACTAACCAAGACAGAACCAGACCAAGATTTCTAGTACTTTGACTAATTGTATCCCACCCAGTTGTCCCGACGTGTGTCCTGTTGGTGGGTGGGTTCTTAACACTAGACAGGTGCCACCAGTCTTCCTGCACTCTACCATGTGGTTGCGTGGTGCAGCGATCGCGTGGCCGCAGACAGGCCCCCAGTGACGTGAACGTGAGTGGAGAATACTCTACCATTCCAATGGCGTTCAGCAATAGAGCGGCAAACGCGATGTCTTCCTAGAAAACGAGCGTTCAATGCACGACGTACCTTATATATCAGGTTGGCCCCTAGCGCGCCAGCCCTTATGCCGTGCAGAGTAAGACTTGGGGAACTTTAAAGGGTTTATGTGCTTCCACATTATGGCAATTCAGTTTATAGAATCATACTGCCCTGGTTGAGGTTCACTTAGATGGACCGGTAACGTGTGAACATTGGCAACGCCAACCGGAAACCTTCAGAGCTTAAGAGAATTCGCAATATGCATTTCAGGGACAGCCCACTGTCAAACAACAGGAACATGTCCATGTCTGTATCACCAGCCAGACCCCGTGTGATCAAGAGCTTTCAGTGTAGGCTCTCTGACTCTAATCCCAGTGCTCTCTGACTCGTAAGGCTCGGTCTGCGGTTAAGTAAAAATGAGGACATGGATAGCCGGGACTAACCTGGAATCTCATGGCCACGCAGAGATGGAGTAGTAGAGGACAGAAACATTACATATTCAGTTAAATAAACCCACTGATATGGGGATGAAGTACATTACAGGGAAGAAAGGACACGGCAGACATAAAATAATGTGGATGTCCATTGTGGAATGTGTTACCCATCACTTTCTAAATAGGTTCACATGGAGGAGCCTCCACACACCGCTGTGTCGTGCCATGCGTTTACACCTCTCATACCAATGTCAACACCCGGTCTGTACGGAGATACCTGTGTGATAAAGGTAGTAATCTGGATACAGGTGGTCCTCGGTATCCGACGGCCTGATTTCCGTCGGATGCCTTATCCGACGCCGCATAATGCAGTCTGCTGGACGCATTATCTGATGTCGGAAACTGCAATCCGATGGTCCGTTGTCCGACTGCGGTTTGCAGAGCACATTACGTTGGATAAGCGAACACCGGCTGTACTGCTATATCAGGGGTGGGCTCAACGTCCCCCCCCCCTCCCAACCCCAATAGGTAGGGTGACCAGACTTACAAATGTCAAAACCGGGACACATTTTAAAAAAATCACCAAATGTGCCCCTTCTCCTTTATGTCTCTCAGCCCCCCCCTACTCTCTCTCACACACACATCATTCTCTCTCTTTCTCTCTCTTCCCCCCCATCCCTCCATTCTTTCTCTCCCCCATCCCTCTATTCCCTCTCTCCTTCCCCCAATATTCTGTCTCTCCCCATGCTTTGTTTCTCTCTCTCCATGCTCTCTCTCCCTGTGCTGTGTGTGTCTCTCTCTCCCCATGCTGTGTCTCTCTCTCCCCATGCTGTGTGTCTCTCTTGCTCCCCATGCTGTGTGACTCTCTCGCTCCCCATGCTGTGTGTGTGTCTCTCTCTCCCCATGCTGTGTGTGTGTGTCTCTCTCTCCCCATGCTGTGTGTGTCTCTCCCCATGCTGTGTCTCTCTTTCTTTCCCTGTGCTGTGTTTCTCTCTCTCCCCATGCTGTGTGTGTCTCTCTCCTCATGTTGTCTCTCTCTCCCCATGCTGTGTGTCTCTCTCCAAGCTGTCTCTCTCTCTCTCTCTCTCCCCATGCTGTGTGTCTCTCCCCATGCTGTGTGTGTCTCTCTCTCCCCATGCTGTGTGTGTGTCTCTCTCTCCCCATGCTGTGTGTGTCTCTCTCCCCATGCTGTGTGTGTCTCTCTCTCTCCCCATGCTGTGTGTGTCTCTCTCCCCATGCTGTGTGTGTTGCTCTCTCTCCCCATGCTGTCTATCTCCCTCTCTCTCTCTCCCCATGCTGTCTATCTCTCTCTCCCTCATACTGTGTGTGTCTATCTCTCTCCCCATGCTGTCTTTCTACTCACGCTGTGTGTCTCTCTCCCCATGCTGTCTCTCTCTCTCCCCATGCTATGTGTCTCCAGCTCTTCCCATGCTGTGTCTCTCTCTCTCCCCCCCCCATGCTGTGTGTGTCTCTCTCTTTTCCCATGCTGTCTCTCTCTCCCCATGGTGTGTGTGTTTGTACTGTCCCTTTCACTGTGGAGCATGGGGGGCGGAGGGGGAGGAAGCCATCTTGAGCCCTGGCAGCAGACACTGACTCACTTCAGGGTCTCACTGCTGGGGCTCCACTGTACCTAACCCCACCCCCACCCACTCTGACTCAGACCCTGCCTCCGCTCTCCTCCCAGCATTCTCGCTCTCTGCTGCCCCCTGCTCTCCTCCCTCCCAGCATTCTCTGCTCTCTGCTGCCCCCCTGCTCTCCCTCCCAGCATTCTCTGTTCTCTGCTGCCCCCCCCCTCCCCTGCTCTGATGGTCAAAACCGGGACAGCCATAAAAAAACGTGATATTTTACAGAATGTCGGGCAGCCGGGACAGACCTTAAAAAATGGGACTGTCCCGGCTAAACCGGGACATCTGGTCACCCTACCAACAGGTCAGGTTTTAAGGATATCCCAGCTTCAGCACAGGTGGCTCAATCAGTGGCTCAGACAAAGACTTAGTCACCTCTGCTGAAGCAGGGACTGACTGAGTCACCTGTGCTGAAGCATAAATATCCTTAAAATCTGACCTATTATGGGTGGGGGCTTGAGGACAGGAGTTGAGCCCCCTGTGCTACATGATCCGGCTTACATTGGCTTGCTCCAACTTGATGTGCTCTTACGCATTTAGATGTGTCAGTGCAGACATCATGAGCCGAGTTTTATGGTGGGCCAGCTGGTACAAGGTCCCAACTCATCATACAGAGCAGCGCTCGGCCGTAACTCTCCTGCGGGATGACGGGTCCCAAGGACTTTAATCAGGGAGGATGTCAATAGAAGACTAAAAATATAGTGCCACTAGTATGCAGAGGGCAGGGCACGCTCTTTAGAGACAGAGGGTGCGAAAAAGAGTGTTACAAATGTGCTCTTTAGAGACAGAGGGTGCGAAAAAGGGTGTTACAAATGTGCTCTTTAGAGACAGAGGGTGCGAAAAAGAGTGTTACAAATGTGCTCTTTAGAGACAGAGGGTTGAGAAAAAAGAGTTTGTTACAACAAATGATGCTCTTTAGAGACACGAGTGCGTGTTAAAAGGGGTGTTACAAATGTGGCTCTTTTTGATTTCTTGCATAACCAGTGCTGCAGCAGCGCAGATGTATAATTAATAAATTAGACTGGAATATCTAGCTTTTGAGAGAGCTGTGATACTCGCACCCACAAGACCAGTTCCCAGTCTGTCCTACACCTCTCCCGTTTACATTGCACTATTTTCCTAGATATACTTTTTTATATTCAATCCAATCGAATCAGCTTTATTGGCATCGCATGTGCAAGAGAACATTTCAATATTGCCAAAGCATGAATACCGGGGTAGGGTTAATAAATGATTACCCAGTACATGCGAAACGGGGGAGTGTATAATGATTACACAGTGCGTCACATGAGTAACGGGGTAGGGTATAATGATTACACAGTGCATACATAGTAACGGGTTAGGGTTATAATGGGTACACATACATGAGTAACAGGGGTAGAGAATAATGATTACACAGTACATGAGTAACGGGGGAGGATATAATGATACACATTACATGAGTAACGGGGTAGGGTATAATTATTACACAGTACATGGGTAACAGGGGGTAGGTATAATGATTACACAGTCGTGAACATGAGTAACAGGGGTAGGGTATAATGGGTACACAGTACATGAGTAACAGGGGGTGAGAATAATGACACACGTACATGAGTAACGGGGTAGGATATAATGATTACACAGTACATGAGTAACGGGTAGGGTATAATGATTACACGTACATGACTAACAGTGGGGTAGGGTATATGGGTACACATTACATGAGTAACAGGGGTAGAGAATAATGATTACCCAGTACATAGAGTAACAGGGGGTAGGGGTATAATGATTACACAGTACATGAATAGCAGGGGGTAGGGTATAATGATTACACAGTAGATGTATAACAGGGGGTAGGGTATAATGATTACACAGTCATGAGTACCGGGGTAGGGTATAATTATTACACAGTACTGACTACGGGGTAGAGTATAATTATTACACAGTACATGTACGGGGTAGGGTATAATGATTACACAGTACATGAGTAACGGGGTAGGTATAATTATTACACAGTACATGGGTAACGGGGTAGGGTATAATGATTCACAGTGCAGTACATGAGTAACAGGGGGTAGGGGTATAATGGGTGTTACACAGTACATGAGTAACAGGGGGTAGAGATAAATGATTACACAGTACATGAGTACGGGGTAGGATATAAGATTACACAGTACATGAGTAACGGGTAGGGTATAATGATTACACAGTACATGACTAACAGGGGGTAGGGTTAATAATGGATACACAGTACTGAGTAACAGGGGGAAGATATAATGATTACACAGTACATAGTAACAGGGGGGTAGGGTATATGATTACCATACATGAATACAGGGGTAGGGTATAATGATTACCAGTAGATGTAATAACAGGGGTAGGTATAATGATTACACGTACATGAGTAACGGGGTAGGTATAATATTACACAGTACATGGGTAACAGGGGTAGGGTATAATGATTACACATTACATATGTCACAGGGGGTAGGGTATAATTATACACAGTACATGAGTAACGGGTAGGGTATAATTATTACACTTACATGGGTAACGGGGTAGGGTATAATGATTACACAGTAACATGAGTAACGGGGTAGGGTATAATTATTACACGTACAGGGTACAGGGGGTAGGGTATAATGATTACACATTACACTATTACAGGGGGGTAGGGTAAATTAGTTACCACGTACAAGATAACGGGGTAGGGTATAATTATTACACAGTACATGGGTAACGGGGTAGGGTATAATGATTACACAGTACATGAGTAACGGGGTAGGGTAACTTTATCAGAGTAACGTCAAAGATTCCTTTGATTTTCTGTCATCCTTTTTCCAGCTGGTCATTAACATGGGTTTTTTTAACATAATTAAGTTCTGATTATTGAGTTTCCCCATTGATCAGGGAGCGCATGCCATCACCCCAGCCGTTCGTGAAATCATTCAAAGGAAGGGGATTAGTGGTTTATTTAAAGAGGAGATAGGGGGACAGCCTGATCAATAATCTAGGTGCGTGCAGTCTCTGCCTAATCCATTCGCGTTACTCAATAGCGGCCCGAGTATGTGTTTTCAGCAGAGAGAGGGTTAGCTCCGTGGCACATATCTCTCTTACAAGACATCAGATCGCTTGTCGAGGGTTTTAGAACAATATAACATGATCCAGAATTGATGGCGAGTAAAAACCAAGCAGTATTTGCACAGCCTGTGAGCCAGTGGCGGGCAACTGATGCTGGTGAGGGCTTCACGTACCCATGGCCGGTTGCAGGGGTAATTGGCGCCCTAGGTGAACCTTCAGCTGCCCCCTCCCCCTATTACTCCCCCCTCCCCCCCCCACAATTCATTCAACTTTCAGATTTTTTTTTGTCATGATCACCCTTTCTCGTCACACACCCACCCCCCCACACTCTTTGTCATTCTCTCTCCCCCTGACACACATACCAGTGACCAACACAGGACCGCACAGAAAACACACACCAGGACAGGGCAGTAAAACGCAGTGACACACACACGGACACTAGCAGACCCGCAATGACACGAAGACATCTCACAGTGACACACACAGTGACACACATACACTGCACACAACACCTAGGCAGAGCAGGAACAGCAACACTGGATAGAGCAGACACGCAGTGAGACACACACACACTCAGGATCCACACAGCGACCACCACATATGGACAGACAGGGCCACAGTGACACACACACACACACATAGACAGAGCAGGACACAGTGACACCACAGGACAAGCAGACAGGCAGTGAGACACACACACACTCATGATACACACCAGTACACAACACACACACATAGGACAGAGCGGGCACACAGTGTCCACAAAAAAAACATATCAACGAGCAGGACACAGTGACACACACAGGACAGCAGACAGGCAGTGAGACCACACACACTCAGTGATACACCACACCGTGAGACACCACACCACAGTACCCACTACATAGGACAAGCAGTGACATAGTGTACACACAGGACAGAGCAGACAGGCAGTGAGACACACACACTCAGTGAATCACACACAGTGACACACACACCCAGTGGCACACACACATAGGACAGACAGGACCAGTGATACACACAGGACGAGCAGACAGGCAGTGAGACACACACACTCGTGAGACACACACACTCAGTGATACACACACACAGTGGACACACCACACACAGTGACACCCACCCAGCTCTCCCTGCTTAGCCCCCCCCAGGCTCCTTACAACCATCTCCTTATGGCTGCTGCTGGGTCTGCACAATCAGGATGGAGCACACTGCTAGCTCTGTCCCTGCTCGGGGAAATCCCGCTACATACAATTCGGCACCCTAGGCACCGCTAATGGTGGAACCGGCCCTGTATGCATCACTGGACTGGGAGCAGGGTTGCCACCACTCTGGATTTGACTCGGAGACTACGAGTTTCAGCCATGTTCCCGGGCTACGGGTTTACCTTGTAAACCTCTGGGTGGCGGCGTTCGGTGCATCCTCCGACATCCTCGGCGTCCTTCCAGCATCTACCCCACCTGCACTCCTCTCAATATGGCTGCGCGCGTCAAATGGGGCGCCACGTTGCCATGTCAACGGGAACAAACTGACATCACAGCATAACTTGACGCCACGTTGCCATGACCACGTGATGTCACGTGACGTCCCTTCGCCATCAGCATCATGTTGTTCATGGCAACTTGACCTGCATAGCGTCCCGTTGTCATGGCACGGCGCACAATTAGACGCCATGCAGCCATATTGACAGGGCGTTGCAGGGAGAGATGCAAGGAGGCGCAGAGGATGCAGAGACGGCCGCCGCTGAAGGTAAGCCCTACATTTGATCTCCGAGTTAGTCTTCAGTAGAAGTGGCAGCCCTGAGCTGGAGTCATTCAGTAGCCGATAGCCCAGGCTGTCCCATTCTCTGCCCACTAGGACCCATATTCAATGTAACAAGCATCGTCTGTGCTGCAAAGTTAGCAATGTATACATTGCATTAGGTTAGTGGAATGCTACTACACAGTAAACTGTTAACTGCCTTCAAGTCTCCTGCCCAAAGTTTTACAGTCCTTACACCCAGCCGCCGCAACTCCAGTCCTCAAGGACCACCAACAGGACAGATTTTTAGGTTATCCCGTCAGCACAGTTGGTACAATCAGTGGCTCCAGTCTTCGACTGCACCATCTGGTCTGAAGCAGGGATATCCTGAGAACCTGACCTGTGTGGTGGCCCTTGAGGACTGCAGTTGCCCATCCATGCGCTAAGCCCTATTAGATGGTTGAACATATTTGGAGAGGTCAGTCTATCTCCCCCGCGCAGATCTTCCTCCGTCTGGATTGATCTCCTTCCATTGTGATGATTTGTGTGTTCCTAAATAACGCAGAGGCAGTCACTCAGACGAGTTCACTTAGATATGAACCACATGCAGCCCAAGCAACACATGCAACTATTCTCCTTAGGCAGCAAATTTGTATGCGCCTCCTCCGCATGAAGCATCCATCTCGTGACATATTATCGCTCTCTCCGTGGCAATCAAAAAACTTTCAACCAATTAGCAACACAAGTCCGAGAGACGAGTAAAAGCAAAGGAGGGTTATTCTACAAAGTACAACGTGTTTTTGCTAAATGCATCAGTGCTTGAAATGTTGCTTGCGTAGTCAAGTGCGAGCAAATAAATGAGGTTTTGAAATTTTTCTTACAAAATAAATCTAGATGCCTCCATTTAGCTGCTGAAGGGGTTTTACTGTGTGTGGCGAAGGCGAGGGCCAGTGGGACATTATGAGAACAAGGAGACTTTGGGGGGATTCGGCCCACACGTTAATACCACTTCACACTGGCAGCTTAACTGGACACAGAGAAGAACACTGTGTGCAAATGTGATCCATCGCATTATAGAATTTCATCACAGTAACTGGTACTACCATCCATCGTGTTGCCAAAGCGCGTTGCCTAGGAGTGTCATTTGAATCTTCGCTTTTGTCACTTTTTCCTCCATAATATTGCCAAGATCCACCCTTTCCTTTGTCACTCTACTGCAAAACTCTAATGCTGCCCTTCTTCTCTCCCATCTGGATTATTGTAAACATGCTGCTAACAGGCCTCCCTGCCTCGCAACTTTCTCTTTGGCAATCTATCCAAATTCTGCTGCTTGAATAATTTCACTTTCTCCCCCAAACAGTCTCTGCTCTCTCCTCCTTAAATCCCTCTCCTGCTTCCCACAACATTTCAATCCCCTACAAAGTTTTTCCCCTTAACTTCATGGCTCTTCAACTCGTCTGCTTCCTCCCATATCAGCTTTGATTTCGTCGTCTAGTCCCTGCGTCGTCTCCATAACTGTCTCTTTCACTCCACCCTTTCACCCTACTGCTCTCTCTCACCTTAAACTTTTTTTTCCCCTTACTCTGCCCCTTAACCTGTGGAACTCCCTCACACTTAATATAGTCAAGCACCCTCTCTCCCCATATTTAAATCCAACCTTAAAACTCCCTCTTAAATGAAGCATCCCAATAGCCTGGACTCTTGGCTACTGTCCCACATCACTCCTGCCAAGCCTGCATCTACTGCACTTATTCCCTCACCTGCTGTTTTCTGTACTTTTTCCAACATACCACTACCTGTAGATTGTAAGCTCTCCGGGGCAGGGATTTCCTTTCCTATTGTCTGATTTATGAAATGGCTGAAGCGCTCAAATGCAGGTATACTCAAAATGATAAACAGACAACTGTACAGGGTACTAACAATTGATATATACCTATTGTGCATATAATGGTACTATCCTCCTGAAGACAGGTGGTGGGGTGGTGCAACCCACTCACCATCAGTCTCATTGGCAGGTTCCCCTGAAAAATATACAAGTACTACATCCTGGTAGGCAGGCAGGCAGGCTGTGCGCTACTCAATCCAATACAGGGAAAAGGAACCAAAAAGCGCACCACACAAACGGGCAGGAAGAACCGGACAAAAAAATGATTAAAAAAGGGCAACTTTAATGTGGCAAAAGACCCTCCAATGCATTTCGAACTTTGAAAAAGAACGCTGCGGACGTTTCGAACATACACTTGGATGGTCTTTTGCCACATTAAATGCCTTTTAATAATTTTTTTGTCTGGGTTCTTCCTGCTCCGTTTGTGCTGGTGCGCTTTTTGGTCTCCCTTTTCCCTCTATTGTCTGATTTGGATTGTTTGCGCTTATTGTAATATAATTCCCTGTACTGTATTGTCCTCTTTTGTAAAGCGTATACTGTGGTGGTCACATAAAAGATATACATACATACAAACAATATCGCTCGGACTTTCTCCTCCTCTCAAACTCTTTGGAACCACTCCCCAGAACTCTGACTCGAGCACAAAGTGGACTACAATTGGAATATTGCACCTTTGTACAGTGTTTTGGAGCAGTTCGTCCCACTTGTACAGGTTTTCCCCTTTCTAGGGCAACCAAGGAGAGAAAAAGCACTGTGTACTGCACTCAGTCAATTATAGTAGAATGAGATTGAAAAAGATCTAACTTTGTGAATATTTATACTATAAGATAAGGCCACAGTTGAAGTATATTATTGCTGTCTGCACAATGTCCTTGTGCGTCAGTATCCAAAATCGCAGCACCATTGGCATCAAAACATCATATTCTTGTCAATGTTTCTGTAGCTATTCTGTCCCTGCAGAGGCTGCGAAGGGACTTGCACTGCTCCTTTGGGTATACACTCCGTAAATAATTTAGCACGGTCATTTTTCCAAGGGCGGATGACAATTCTCCCGCGAACAACGAAATGTTTCTTTAATTGTTTTGAAAAGTGAGACAGATAGATGAAAAATAAAAAATTAATCAGCTGGGATAAATGAGTGGGATAAAGTTTTATTGGAAAACTGTTGTGTTTCTCAGAGATAGCGTGTGCTTATCCAGCTTTATAACCTTGTACCTGTTAGGAAGCGGTCTCACTCTGTTTTGGGTGCTGGTCGTATGTGTTAACATGACAGATCAGACGTTTGACTCTCCCCTTCTATCCTCAAACCCAGTGTTTTTCACCATTTTTTTTGGTGAGGAACTTTGTGAAATCCTGGGAGAACCCAACCCTCTCTATAGCGCGTCTGATATCAGGTGCTTGTAAGGAACCCCGAACCCCTCTATATAGCCGTCTGAGATCAGATTCCGTGTAATGAACCCCAACCCTCTCTAATAGCACGTCTAGATCAGAATGCATTGTAAGGAACCCCAACCCTCTCTATAAGCGCGTGTGAGATCAGATGCAGTGTAAGGAACCCCAACCCTCTAATAGCGCGTCTGAGATCAGATGCATTGTAGGAACCCCAACCCCTCTAATAGCGCGTGTAATCAGATGCAGTGTAAGGACCCAACCCTCTCTAATAGCGTGTCTGAGATCAGATGCATTGTAAGGAACCCCAACCCTCTCTAATAGCTCGTCTGAGATCAGATGCATTGTAGGAACCCCAACCCTCTCTAATAGCGTGTCTGAGATCAGATGCATTGTAAGGAACCCCAACCCTCTCTAATAGCGCGTCTGAGATCAATGCATTGAAATGAACCCCAACCCTCTCTAATAGCGTGTCTGAGATCAGATGCATTGTAAGGAACCCAAACCCTCTCTAAATCGCGTCTGAGATCAGATGCCATTGTAAGGAACCCCCAACCTCTCTAATAGCGCGTCTGAGATCAGATGCATTGTAAGAACCCCAACCCTCTCTAATAGTGTGTCTGAGATCAGATGCATTGTAAATTCTTCTGTATTTGGTTCAATGGCAAATGACCTGAAAATTGCAGGGAACCCTTTAGGGATGCCCGGGAACCCAAGGTTTCCTAGGAACCCTGTTTAAAACCACGATCTAAAAACGCCTCCAGGGTATCTCCCTCCACTTTTTCATGGGCTTTCTGGGAGAAAAACACACAGACCACAGTTATCCTCTTTTCTCCACAGAGACCTGAATAGGTGACTTCGTCTCCACAAAACGCCAGGACGTTACTGACTCACCTGGCTTTACTGACTAAGAAGGAGGCACCTGGTACCGTTACCGTTCAGATTCTGACCCTGGGTTGCCACATTTTTTTATTATACGGGACACCCCTCACACACAATACACACAATCCCCACACACGCACACAATTCTCACCACCACCAACCACTCACATACTTTTACCTCGGTGAGGGAGGCCACCAGAACCACGCGGTCAGCCATGTGATGTGTAAAATTGGGCCCGACTTCCGGCACCGGCTGCGGTTGGGCAGGCCCCGCTGCTGCAGCTGGGACCCGCAGCAAATAGAGGCCCGGCAGCTGGAAACGAAGTTGGGTCCGACCCTCTGATGTGCCCCAGTACGGTTTCCCGTAGGCCTGGCCCTAATCGGCAAAATTATGGCTGCCACCATATACTTTGCCTCATTCTCTGGCCTATCGGACCTACATGGGAAGTCATTTTATCTGTTGCGCCCGGCTCTTCTCCTTCTGAACCACAGTGTCAAATGATGTCATGATATCGTGTTACGCATGGCAACGTGACGTGTGAGACGTCAGTTGGTTCAGAAGGAAAGGGGGGCGGCGGTAAGGCTGGCGGGCTCCAGCACAGCTGTGCTAGGGGCCAGCGGATTTTGAAATCCAGAAAGTCTGCTCCGCATAGACTAGGTCAACCGCGAGGACCAAATTCTATCTGAGAATGTAGCGGTCGGCGTCAGGTTCCTGCCGAAAACAGTTCCATGATATCGGGCCCCTTGCTCTTCACCGGGCATTTAAGTTAAATGCCGGGGCTCCGCACAGAGCACTCTGCAGACCGCATCTAATACCGGGGTTCTGTAGTCTTCTGAATGTGGTCGTCATGGCAACGTGGCGTCAAATGAAGCCGCGGGGTCATGTGACGTAGGCGTCGCCATAGTAACGCGCATCAAATGACTCTGCAGGTTACTTTTTTTAATTAAAGGATGATGATAATTAGCATACAGCGGATAAGATTGTGGGATGAGAGCGCCACGTCGCGTCAAGAGGATTCCTCTGTATACCTAATTCTTGCGGTCTGAATACAGAGAGAAGTGTAAGGGGAAAAATTTACATTTTGTTCAGTTTATTGGCCTGGTCTTTTTATAGTTATTAACATTATACAGTTCCTCAATGAGTGTCAATGTTGTTTGATTGATGCTGCAGGAATTCATTTATAGTCCGCCCTGGCCTTATACATAGTTTTGATCACAATCGATAGAATAAGGGCTGTTTGTAACAGGTAACATTTTGCTTGAATTTTTATGGAACACAATAGACAAGTGGAACCCTTTAACCACTCCGGCGGGCCTGGTTATACATTGCAAACTAATGCATTTATCGCTGACTGCCCCGCTCTCTCTCACAAAGAGTTTTTTTATAGGTATCATATCAATTAATCTCTGCCCAGTCTAAACATGTCTGCTTAAGATGGTGATATTTAGTGAGGGTTTGAGCCTAGTGCAGCCTGCTCTTAAAACACGCTATACATTAAAAGGAACATTAACGACATCTTAGAATTTACTCTTGTGCGTCTGACAGTGAGGCAGTGACCCCGATGAGCTAACGGGCTAATTAGTAAGAATAATGTTTTATTCATTAAAATGCTGGTCCTGCTAATTTTGATCAATCGCACAAAGTTTTCTTTGGATAAAACAAACAAGAGAAGCTTTTAATGAATATATGGCCCTTTTTGGAGACGGGAAGAGGAAATGCATGTGTAAACCCGTCCTTTCGCTTTCGGAGCCTGCTGTGCATTATTTTCTCACCCGGTAGACCGAACTTGATCCCACGCAGCCTTCTCCTAATACTAATGTGCCGGTTTCTTCTTAATGCAGGGGTGAGTTAGACAGTGTGTTCCCAGCATCCCTACAAGAATAAACTGTATAATGATGTAGAGTATCTCCTCTCCTGATATATTTATTTCGAGCATTAATCTTTCAACCCCAGCATAACACAGGATAATCTTAGTTTACCTACGTCCCATCATTGGTTGGGGGGGCATCCTGAAACCCCTCCCCACAACCACCCTTTATCAATGAACAAACACGTGTTGGGAAAATGGGTCGCAACTTTATTAACATGATACACCAACCCCAAACTAGGGTACCCCCGCTAATGCTTTGCTCCGTAACCATCCATAAACTTGAGGGTTACCCCCAGCTTGTAACCATTTGCCAATAGTCACCCAGACCACTTGGACTCAATCAACACCACCACTGGAAGGACACTGCCATATGGGCCGCCAAAGCCAATACCCCGCTTCCCCAAATGACTATTGGAGGTACTTTGGACCACCCTCAAAGAGCCACTTTCTTGCCAGAGCTCCTTCCCCCCTCCAACACCTTCCCACCAACCCTGGCAACAAGAAAACCCAACAATCCCGAATCCCAACATAACATTCCAAACAGGGAGGTTTGGGATTAAAGAGACTTGCAAATTCTCCTTCCGCACTGATATAACTTACCTAACCCCCAACTTGCTACATTAAGCGCGCCCCACACGTTCTGCCCACCCATCTTGCCCCCCCACCATTTTTCCTTTTACATAGAAGGGAAGCAAGGGTCCCCAGAACTTAACCACGTTGCATTCATTCAGGGGACCCTCTCGTTTCTGAGAAAGAAACCTCCGGAATTGTAGCACACCCTAGCATCCCTCCAGTAGAAGAAAATGGCAGCTTAACCCCCCCCCCCCCACCCTCCGTGTTACGGGTGATTTGGAAGCTGCAGCATCGTGTATCACTGCTTACTATTACCCCCGTGTGCAACAGTAAATAATGCGCAAACTGGTTTCGGGAAAAAACAACATGGTGCCAATAAAATACATGAACCACGAGAGCCCCTTGCGCTGGGAAAAGTTCTGGTGAAGTCCGTGGCTACCTATTACCACCATGGTAAATGGGATCTTTATAGTGACGTAGATATCAGTGACACACTTTTTCCCAGGATGTATCAAGGCAAATTAATTCAGCTTTATTCTCAGGGGACTGTAAATAGAACAGCTAATGGATTGACTGAATCTGTAGGATTTATTTATCTGTGGTTATGAAAACAACGCCGTTGAATCCTCCAAATGCAGGCGGTACATTTTATTGTCAACAAAGAACCATGGAATGGTGTGTCTCTGCAAATATGGGCCTTGTAAATGTTCTAAACCTAAATACTTTCTTTTGTGCACGAAACTGCACATATTTAATTGCAGTCGGAGGTGTGAGTCATTGGAGATATTTGTAACCATAGCTGTTTCTTTTGTGTCTAACTCTTGAATGGTGGGAGGTTTAAGGTTTAAAACAGCAGTATAACTTATTGGGCCAATGTTTCATTTCGTGGCTAAATAGGCAGCACCATGACCCTCTGAATATGAATATTTAGCCACCTTTAAATGAGCCTTAAATCCTCACTACATGAGAAATGGCTTCACCGCATATTAACAGTGATCTCTGTGAGGGGTTATACTAACCAAGACAGAACCAGACCAAGATTTCTAGTACTTTGACTAATTGTACTCCCACCCAGTTGTCCCGACGTGTGTCCTGTTGGTGGGTGGGTTCTTAACACTAGACAGTGCCACCATTCTTCCTGCACTCTACCATGTGGTTGCGTGGTGCAGGCGATCGCGTGGCCGCAGACAGGCCCCCAGTGACGTGAACGTGAGTGAGAATACTCTACATTCCAATGGCGTTCAGCAATAGAGCGGCAAACGCGATGTCTTCCTAGAAACGAGCGTTCAATGCACGACGTACCTTATTACAGTTGGCCCCTAGGCGCGCCAGCCCTTATGCCGTGCAGAGTAAGACTTGGGGAACTTTAAAGGGTTTAATGTGCTTCCCATTATGCAATTCAGTTTATAGAATCATACTGCCCTGGTTTGAGGTTCTTAGATGGACCGGTAACGTGTGAACATTGGCAACGCCAACCGGAAACCTTCAGAGCTTAAGAGAATTCGCATATGCATTTCGGGACAGCCCACTGTCAAACAACCGGAACATGTTCATGTCTGTATCCCACCCGACCCCTTGTGATCAGAGCTTTCGTGTAGGCTCTCTGACTCTAATCCCAGTGCTCCTCCTGGACTCGTAACGCGGTCGCGGTTAAGTAAAAATGAGGACATGGATAGCGGGACTAACCTGGAATCTCATGGCCACGCAGAGATGGAGTAGTAGAGGACAGAAACATTACATTAGTTAATAAACCCACTGATATGGGGATGAGTACATTACAGGGAAGAAAGGACACGGCAGACATAAAATATGGTGATTGTCCATTGTGGAATGTGTTACCCATCACTTTCTAAATAGTTCACATGGGGATCCTCCACACACCGCTGTGTGTGCCATGCGTTTACACCTCTCATACCAATGTCAACACCCGGTCTGTACGGAGATACTGTGTGAAAAGGTAGTAATCTGGATACAGGTGGTCCTCGGTATCCGACGGCCTGATTTCCTCGTCGATCCTTATCCGACGCCGCATAATGCAGTCTGCTGGACGCATTATCTGATGTCGGAAACTGCAATCCGATGGTCCGTTGTCCGACTGCGGTTTGCAAGCACATTACGTTGGATAAGCGAACACCGGCTGTACTGCTATATCAGGGGTGGGCTCAACGTCCCCCCCCCCTCCAACCCCAATAGGTAGGGTGACCAGACTTACAAATGTCAAAACCGGGACACATTTTAAAAAAATCACCAAATGTGCCCCTTCTCTCCTTATGTCTCTCAGCCCCCCCTACTCTCTCTCACACACCATCATTCTCTCTCTTTCTCTCTCTTCCCCCCATCCTCCATTCTTTCTCTCCCCCATCCTCTATTCCCTCTCGTCCTTCCCCAATATTCTGTCTCTCCCCATGCTTTGTTTTCTCTCTCTCCATGCTCTCTCTCCTGTGCTGTGTGTGTCCTCTCTCTCCCCATGCTGTGTCTCTCTCTCCCATGCTGTTTGTCTCTCTTGCTCCCCATGCTGTTGACTCTCTCGCTCCCCTGCTGTGTGTGTGTCTCTCTCTCCCCATGCTGTGTGTGTGTGTCTCTCTCTCCCCATGCTGTGTGTGTCTCTCCCCATGCTGTGTCTCTCTTTCTTTCCCTGTGCTGTGTTTCTCTCTCTCCCCATGCTGTGTGTGTCTCTCTCCTCATGTTGTCTCTCCTCCTTCTCCCCATGCTGTGTGGTCTCTCTCCAAGCTGTCCTCTCTCTCTCTCTCTCTCCCCATGCTGTGTGTCTCTCCCCATGCTGTGTGTGTCTCTCTCTCCATGCCTTGTGTGTGTCTCTCTCCTCCCCATGCTGTTGTGTCTCTCTCCCCATGCTGTGTGTGTCTCTCTCTCTCCCCATGCTGTGTGTGTCTCTCTCCCCATGCTGTGTGTGTTGCTCTCTCTCTCCCCATGCTGTCTATCTCCCTCTCCTCTCTCCCCATGCGTCTATCTCTCTCTCCCTCATACTGTGTGTGTCTACTCTCTCTCCCCATGCTGTCTTTCTACTCACGCTGTTGTTCTCTCTCCCCATGCTGTCTCTCTCTCTCCCCATGCTATGTGTCTCCAGCTCTTCCCATGCTGTGTCTCTCTCTCTCCCCCCCCCATGCTGTGTGTGTCTCTCTCTTTTCCCATGCTGTCTCTCTCTCCCCATGGTGTGTGTGTTTGTACTGTCCCTTTCACTGTGGAGCATGGGGGCGGAGGGGGAGGAAGCCATCTTGAGCCCTGGCAGCAGACACTACTCACTTCAGGGTCTCACTGCTGGGGCTCCACTGTACCTAACCCCACCCCCACCCACTCTGACTCAGACCCTGTGCCTCCGCTCTCCTCCCCAGCATTCTCGCTCTCTCTGCTGCCCCCTGCTCTCCTCCCTCCCAGCATTCTCTGCTCTCTGCTTGCCCCCCTGCTCTCCCTCCCAGCATTCTCTGTTCTCTGCTGCCCCCCCTCCCCTGCTCTGATGGTCAAAACCGGGACAGCCAATAAAAAACGTGATTATTTTACAGAATGTCGGGCAGCCGGACAGACCTTAAAATGGACTGTCCCGGCTAAACCGTGACATCTGGTCACCCTACCAACAGGTCAGTTTTTAAGGTATCCCAGCTTCAGCACAGGTGGCTCAATCAGTGGCTCAGACAAAGACTTAGTCACCTCTGCTGAAGCAGGGACTGACTGAGTCACCTGTGCTGAAGCATAAATATCCTTAAAATCTGACCTATTATGGGTGGGGGGTTAGGACAGGATTGAGCCCCCTGTGCTACATGATCCGGCTTACATTGGCTTGCTCCAACTTGATGTGCTCTTACGCTTTAATGTGTCAGTGCAGACATCATGAGCCATTTTATTGGTGGCCCGCTGTACAAGGTCCCAACTCATCATAAGCACGACGCTCGGGCCGTAACTCTCCTGCGGGAATGACGGGTCCCAAGTGACTTTAATCAGGGAGGATGTCAATAGAAGACTAAAAATATAGTTGCCACTAGTATGCAGAGGGCAGGCACGCTCTTTAGAGACAGAGGGGTGCGAAAAAGAGTTGTTACAAATGTGCTCTTTAGAGACAGAGGGTGCGAAAAAGGGTGTTAAAATGTGTGCTCTTTAAGACAGAGGGTGCGAAAAAGAGTGTTACAAATGTGCTCTTTAGAGACAGAGGTGGCGAAAAAGAGTGTTACAAATGTGCTCTTTAGAGACAGAGGGTGAGAAAAAGAGTGTTACAAATGTGCTCTTTAGAGAGAGTGGTGTGAAAAGGGGTGTTACAAATGTGGCTCTTTTGATTTTTGCATAACCAGTGCTGCAGCAGCGCAGATGTATATTAATAAATTAGACTGGAATATCTAGCTTTTGAGAGAGCTGTGATACTCGCACCCACAAGCACCAGTTTCCCAGTCTGTCCTACACCTCCCCGTTTACATTGCACTATTTTCCTAGATATACTTTTTTATATTCAATCCAATCGAATCAGCTTTATTGGCATCGCATGGCAAGAGAACATTTCAATATTGCCAAAGCATGAATACCGGGGTAGGGTTAATAAATGATTACCCAGTACTGCGAAACGGGGGAGTGTATAATGATTACACAGTGCGTCACATGAGTAACGGGGTAGGGTATAATGATTACACAGTGCATACAAGTAACGGGTTAGGGTATAATGGGTACACTACATGAGTAACAGGGTGGTAGAGAATAATGATTACACAGTACATGAGTAACGGGGGAGGATATAATGATACACATGTACATGAGTAACGGGGTAGGGTATAATTATTACACAGTACATGGGTAACAGGGGTGTAGGTATAATGATTACACAGTCGTGAACATGAGTAACAGGGGTAGGGTATAATGGGTACACAGTACATGAGTAACAGGGGGTAGAGAATAATGACACACGTACATGAGTAACGGGGTAGGATATAATGATTACACAGTACATGAGTAACGGGTAGGGTATAATGATTACACGTACATGACTAACAGTGGGGTAGGGTATATGGGTACACAGTACATGAGTAACAGGGGTAGAGAATAATGATTACCAGTACATAGAGTAACAGGGGGTAGGGTATAATGATTACACACGTACATGAATAGCAGGGGGTAGGGTATAATGATTACACAGTAGATGTATAACAGGGGGTAGGGTATAATGATTACACAGTCATGAGTACCGGGGTAGGGTATAATTATTACACAGTACTGACTACGGGGTAGAGTATAATTATTACACAGTACATGTACGGGGTAGGGTATAATGATTACACAGTACATGAGTAACGGGGTAGGGTATAATTATTACACAGTACATGGTAACGGGGTAGGGTATAATGATTCACAGTGCAGTACATGAGTAACAGGGGGTAGGGGTATAATGGGTTTACACAGTACATGAGTAACAGGGGGTAGAGATAAGATTACACAGTACATGAGTACGGGGTAGGATATAAGATTACACAGTACATGAGTAACGGGTAGGGTATAATGATTACACATACATGACTACAGGGGGTAGGGTATAATGGGTACACAGTACATGAGTAACAGGGGGAAGATATTAATATTACACAGTACATGAGTAACAGGGGGGGTAGGGTATAATGATTACCAGTACATGAATAGCAGGGGTAGGGTATAATGATTACCAGTAGATGTAATAACAGGGGGTAGGTATAATGATTACACCGTACATGAGTAACGGGGTAGGGTATAATGATTACACAGTACATGGGTAACAGGGGTAGGGTATAATGATTCACATTACATATGTAACAGGGGGTAGGGTATAATTATTACACAGTACATGAGTAACGGGGTTAGGGTAATACTTATATACACTGTACATGGGTAACGGGTAGGGTATAATGATTACACAGTAACATGAGTAACGGGGTAGGGTATAATTATTACACGTACAGGGTAACAGGGGGTAGGTATAATGATTACACATTACATATGTACCAGGGGGTAGGGTAAATTATTACCACAGTACATGAGTAACGTGGGTAGGGTATAATTATTACACAGTACATGGGTAACGGGGTAGGGTATAATGATTCACACATTACATGAGTAAGGGTAGGGTATAATTATTACACTAACATGGTTAACGTGGTAGGGTATAATGATTACACAGTACATGAGTAACTGGGGTAGGGTATAGATTATTACACAGTACAATGGTAACGGGGTAGGGGTTATCGGGGTAGGGTATAATGATTACACAGTACATGAGTAACGGGGTAGGGCATAATTATTACACAGTACATGGGTACCGGGGTAGGGTATAATGATTACACAGTACATGAGTAACGGGGAAGGGTATAATTATTACACAGTACATGGGTAACGGGGTAGGGTATAATGATTACACAGTACATGGGTAACGGGGTAGGGTATAATGATTACACAGTACATGAGTAATGGGGTAGGGTATAATTGTTAAACAGTACATGAGTAACATGGGTATTCGCTGACTCCATGACAACTTCCACTTGGGCCACCCAGCATTCCCATTTTCCTGTCTACAGTGGAGCATCGCCCCTAACTAACTCCATTTGACCCCGGATATTTTTTCCTGTATGGGGTATCCGTGTGTATTTCCCAGCACTGCTTCACAGGCCATTAAACGCGCATAGGAAGCCATTAAACTGTTGGTGTGCTCCGCACTGTTACATGCCGTTACCCGTCTCCTCCGTGTGGTCTAAACTGCTGATTTAACCAGTTTCTTTTAGTACAAACTCCGAGCATCGACTGGTGTTGGTTCATTGCAAATTGTGAAACCTTTCACTGGATTTCTTCAACCGTATAATTTCTTCAACCTCACAAGTGTCTCCTCCGGATCAGTCCTGTAGCAGCAAAGTAGAAGGTCGGCAGAGTACTGTACAGCAGGGCCCCGGGCATACGGCAGGTCCCGTTCTAAGGGCCCACCGTATGGTGAAAATTGCCGGAAAGCGGAACCGGCGATTTTCAGCTGTGTGCATGCGCAACCCGGCAATTTCCCCCTTGTGCGCATGCGCCACCCGGCAATTTCCCCCTTGTGCGCATGCGCAACCCGGCAATTTCCCCCATGTGCACGCGCGACCTACATTCTGTGCGCGCAAGCTACGTTCTGCACATGCGCGCCGGCGGCAACAGCCTCTGGGGCTGACATGGCGGCCCACTTCTCGGTGCCGCCGTATCAGTGGATCGCTGAGAAGCGGGGCCTTGCTGTATATGCAAAGTAAAATGACAGCATTATATTTACTTGTTTGTTTCGGTTTTTTTTCTTTCTATTTTGCTGCTACAGCACTGATTGGAAAATGGCCCTTGTGAGACCTTAAAGCTACAGTCCAAGCTGCCGGATTTTTTTTTAAATTTAACACACAAAAATTCCCCTTTAATATGTGCATCAATACAATCCACACAATGATAAGTAATTAGCTAAGTTGCTGATCGATCCGTTCTCCTGGCGAACTTTCGGCTCGGGGGTTCACTAAATGGCTGTCAGTGCAGCAGAAGAGGACCAAAGCTGCAAAGTTCCGTGGGGAAGATCCTGTGACCAGGCAGTAACTAGATACAATTGATGCACTGCCTGAGAGACGGCAGGGCTCAAAAAGGGATGTGCCCAAGCCTGTTTCAGAAGAGGAAGGGGATGTGACGTTGTAAATTGTTGCTATAGAAACAAAAAATGCTTGTTACATTATAATACATAAAAAATGTCATTAAGAGTTGTTTAAAAAAATAATAATGCTGCAAGTATTTTCTCACAGTACAGAACTGATTTATTAAAAACACACACCTGTAGGATATTGCTAGCTCTGCAGCTTTAAAAGGCTATTTACAACAACTCATGGTGGTGCATTTAAAGAAATCCTGTCCGTGAAGACCTACATTTGATCAGAGAGACACACACTGGACTCAAAGCCTTTTCCGTGCATATATCTGTATCGGAGTGTCTCTCCTTGGCCAGCCCCAGATTAGAGACCTTCCTAAAATGGGAAAAGTAGTCATTGCTAATTAACTCAACTCCGATCCATATTGAAGTCCGTCTGTATACACGTGCAGTAAATTAAGTACGTGCGTGTCTGTGTGTTTCTGTATATGTGTCTAGTTTGACTGCTGTGAAGCGCTATGTACATTAATGGCGCTATATAAATAAAGACATACAATACAATACAATACTAAAGCAATTCCCATTTTGGGCCAATAATGAAGCTTTGGATGGAGTTCTACAGACTTACAATTATCATAATTAATGTAATCAAGGAGAACAAGACAACAATAATCCACTGAAAAGTAAACTAAATCGCACAAATAATGTCAGATATCTCAAACATCCGACCTTTAGCGGGAGGATATAATTAGAAGAGGAAGGATAATTGCAAAACTTGCAGTACAATTAGCCAGTTATCATGCACGGCAGAGATTGTGCCAGCTAATTACAGAGGCGTCAATCAACAATAGTAACCCCAGTCTGTAAACAGTGTAACAACACAGTCTCTACTGTTTCACACAGGACATAAAGGGCAGGAGGTGATGGAATGGTAAGTGATTGTCATTAAGGTGTAATCCCTTGCAGGTGACAGAAAAACAACATGTTGTAATGACTAACAATCCCACTGACTTTCTTTAACATATGTAACCATGCTTACAGCAAAGATTTATCTGCTTTTGTTTCTTGCTAAAGGGAGCAACTATTCCTTTCCCCCCTCCCCCCCCCCCCCCCCCCCCACTGGATCTCTGGATTGGGAAGTGTTGTTGTCAATCAAGTATATTCTGTAACCTTATCACACCCGTCCTTCTCAGAGCCAATCAAAAGGGGGGCTTTGCCTGTGCAGACTCTTGTTGAACACACACTGACGCCTCACGAAAGGGAGCAGCATGAGGAAATCACACCCCCTGTATTGCATCAATACAATCTACACAATGATAAGTCAATAGCTAAGTTACCGATCAATCTGTTCTTCTGTGATCGATCGGCGAAGATTCGGCTCCGGGGTTCAGTAAATGGCCGTCAGTGCAGCAGAAGAGGACCAAAGATGCAAAGATCTGTGGGGAAGATCATGTGACCAGGCAGTCACTATATACAATTGGTGCACTGCTAAAGAGGGTGGGGTTCAAAAAGGAGTGTGCCAGAGCCTGTTTCGGAAGAGGAAGGGGATGCAACTTTGTAAATGGTTGCAATAGAAACAAAAAATGCTTATTACATTACAATACATTAAAAATGTAATTCAGAGTTGTTTTTTTTAAATAAAAAAAATGCTACAAGTATTTTCTCACAGTACAGAACTGATTTATAAAAAAAAAAAAAAACACGCACACATAGGATATTGCCTGGTCTGCAGCTTTATTATACTTATCAGTATCTGATTTTGGTAACTCATTAAACATGTCACTGGCGTTGGCTCTGGGACGAAATGACCCTTTATTATTAATAAATACACACGTTCTTGGTTCACTGCAATATATCGGGGCCTATCCAAGTCTCCTGGCGGCAAAACCAGAGGAAAAAGCCGCAGCTTTATCCCAGAAATATTACATTTTCTTTGCTAAATCGGGCCCTGTCTTTACACTGGTTTTGCAATCAGGAGCCTCATAGAAACCGAGGATTTAACAGCAGGTAAGAGAACCGTTTTGGCCTCACTAGAGTCTGACAGTTTCCTGTCTGTTGTAAAACCTCTGACTGTTTGTTCCTTGGTTTCCATATTTAGGATTTATTTTAACCTCATGTGATCCCAAGCAGCTTCCAATTCCCTTACTATATTCCAACGTCTTGTATTCATTTCTGCCCAGGTGGCAAAGTGTGATAAATCCCCCCAGGCTCGGCGTAACATGTAAACCCTACAAGAAGAATTCATCGGGTACCAGTGAGGTTCCAGTGTCTGCAGATACCCCTGGCACTAAATAAAGTGCGGTTGTAAATAGCGTCAGGCTTAGCTACTCAAGAGGAAACAAAACTGTCTCCTGAATTTATAACCTGCTGGCTTCCCTTCTCTGAGCGGAGACCACAGGCCATACATTCCCCATCACACTTTCAGACACGTTTACACTTTCCTGCTGGAAATCTGCTCAACTTCCTTCGAGTGCCAAATAAGAGGCAGGATAAACCATTTGGCATGGGTACAGCATTGGGCTTGAGTGCTGGGTGTCAGGGATGGAGATTCAGCTGTGGGATGAGCAGTGGGAAAGAGGAATGCTAAGCCGGGGTTGCAAGAGAGCCCCAGAGATGGTGCGTCAGTGGATTCACCTGTATATAACTGTATTTGTTTCTTACTAATGCCTATCCCAAAAAGATTAACTTCCTCACTGCCAGGGGAGGATGCACCTCATTGCAATGTTAAATTGTCTAAATTTAGCATAGGTTGAACTTGATAGACCTAAGTCTTTTTTCAAACTCATCTACTATGTAACTATGTAACTATGTAACGCCATACATTGCTGGCCTGACCCCTGAGGTGGTAGGAAGGCGATCACCTATTGCCAATAATCCGTCTGTTTCTTGTATCTTATTTTTTGTAGATGTATATACGTTGAGGTTCGTGTGTTAGTGGAGGAATATAAAAGACGAAATGACCGCCAAAAGAACAAGGGGTCAGACGGTCATTCTCTGAGCCTAGAGTGGGAGGACAATACAAGAAAGAGTTGATCCACTGAAGGAGTAGGCTATGCATTGAACAGGCTTCCAGCAGAGGTGGGGTTGTGAGCAAATACAGTAAATGAATTTAAAAAGAAAAATGAGATAGGCACAAGGGAAAGGAAATAGGAAATAAATGATAGAAACAAAGTTTGAAGATGAGGGTTAATTTTGGGGTCACAAATGCCAGATTTATGTTAACAAAAAGTAGAAATTGCAGAAAAGGACTCGCCCTCAATAAATATTAAATGAATGATCTGGAATCGCATAATTCTGTGACACGGTTCTCCAATCCAATCCTACAGGCTCTCTTTCTATGTGAATAAATATAGTTACTATAGAATCACAATACAATATAGGTAAGCTGTGTTGTGTTTTTCAGTAGCTGTACTGGCATCTCTCTCTGCAGTACCGGGCTCCGCTGGCTATCCGCGCACTGACATTCTCTGCTGTATGAGCATTGATTTACTTCCCCACTGTCTCTACATGAGCAGCTTTCTGACTATACCATGGATTTTATTGGGTAAATTCTTTAATGCTGCGATGGATCTTTTTAGGACCACTGACTGTTCTGCTGTCACTCTGCTCACCTGCCCTTTCATTAGACCAACGCTCACCGTGCTGCAATGGTTTCGGGTTTTTATTCTAGAGAGGGATATCATGGAAGAAAGATCATTTAAAAAAAAAAAGAGAAATAAAGGTGTTTATAAACAGTTGAAGCACTGATCTTTGGTTAGAAGTGGGGGGGCCATGCTTAAAACACAGGGCTGCCCTCACATGCTGTCACTTTGGGACAATATTTGATATACCTACACTTTTACACTTTTAAGCGAAGAGTTATAATATCTGCCAAGCAATTCAATACACCAGCAAAGCAATGTATGGGTGAATATCTCCGCAGAGCAATGCATACCTGTATATATACAAAATAAAACATGGCGTAGGCTCTCCTTATATGTGAAATGAAGTTTATTTGCTCACGTTTCGGATCCCACTGGTACCTTTCTCAAGGATCCTTTTTTATTTTGTATATACATTGTCAAGCATGCCTGGAACAATGTAGGTTATAAAGTAGCACCCCGTGGCTCCCCACTGCTGGATGAAGCCTCCCCAGTGTTCTCCCAGGTCCTGCGGTTACAGCCTCTCTTCTCCACGTCGCTCCCACACATTCCCTCATCCCATCCTCTCCAGCCCGGGTCTCCCCACTGCTGGATGAAGCCTCCCCATGATCCCCATGTCCTGCAGTTACACAGCCTCTCTTCTCCATCCACGTCGCTCCCACACATTCCCTCATCCCATCCTCTCCAGCCTGTGTCTCCCCACTGCTGGATGAAGCCTCCCCAGTGATCTCCCAGGTCCTGCGGTTCCAGCCTCTCTTCTCCACGTACATATAAATAAATATATCACCATCCCCAGGGCGTGTCTCCCCACTGCTGGATGAAGCCTCCCCAGTGATCCCCCAGGCCCTGCGGTTACAGCCTCTCTTCTCCACTTTGCTCCCACACATTCCCTGATTCCATCCTCCCATCTTCCTTTTGTTTGTCGTCTTGGTCTTTTTTTTTTGTAACAATTTTTTTATTGGTCACAGTCATAGATAATTTTACATACAGTAGTGTCGTGGGCCCACAACATTTTGGCTCATTACTTTCAGAGAAGGACCAATAACAGTTTTCCGTTTTCAGTAGGAAAAAGAGTAAGGGGAAGAGGAGAGGGGGGGTGGAGGAGACAAACATGGAAGGGGGGAGGGGGTATGTGGGCTTGCCCAGAGGTGTCCCCGTGCAGCTCCCTAATTGTTTGGGGGTGGCTGCTAGACCTAGGTGCTTTGAATTTTTGGGGGTTTATCTCTCGATCCAAGGGTCCCGTGTTCCAGAACTGGGGCATTTTCTTTTGGAGCATGGCCGTAAGCTTCTCCATAGTCATGACCTCATTAACCCTTCTCACTACTGTGGTTCTCGAGGGGGCCTTAATCTGTTTCCAGGCTGCCGCTATAGAGCATCTGGCCGCTGTCAGCATGGCCCTGATCAGCCGGGACATTGGTGGGGGGAGGTCGTCAATGGGTTTGCTCGGCACCATGGTCAGAGAATCCAGGGGGAGGGGGATTCCAGTGATCTCGTAGATAAGTATCTGGATCTTGGTCCAGAACTTCTGGATCTCCGGACATGACCACCAAATGTGGGCCATGTCTCCCTTTTGACCACATCTCCTCCAGCACAGGTCCGGTGTGTGCCGGGATAGGCCTGGCTCAGCTTTGCCGGGGTCAGGTACCACTGGAATATAATTTTATAGATGTTTTCTTTTATTGTCGTACAAATTGAGGTTTTAGGGGCTTGCTCCCAAATATCCTCCCAGTCTTCCAGGTCTATTGGGAGACCTAGTTCGTCCGACTATTTTTGCATATGGCGGTGTTTCGGGGGGTCTGATGTCGGTTCCGGGATTTGTATATCTGTGATATCAGGCCTCTCTGGTATATGTCTTTGAGACATAGGGTTTCAAACCGAGTCGTCTTGGTCTTTTAATCTCTTAGAATCCAGTCGAGTACCGCCCCTGTCCGACGATGGTCATGGCCAACGATGGTCATTTCTTCTGGTGATATGTCCGGCCCACCGCCATTTTGATTACATCTGTATAACTCTGCTTTGCAATCTGGTTCCTGAGCTTGCTGCCTGAGCTTGCCGCCTGCCAGAGGCGATGAGGGATATAGAATGTGTCACACGGGCATCCAGACATTGACAGCAGAAATGTGAAGCTATTGTAGGGGATATGTCTGGAAAGAACTTGTCATGTTCAGGTGACACTTGGATGAAAGTCAGAATGACACACGCGACTGCCTGAAAGCAGGAGGAGCACTGACACCTCGCGACTTCTAATAACACCTCGTCTTGTGGCCCTCTGCTTCCTCTCATTGCAGTGAGTTCATTGTGTCACAACAGGGGTGCGCAAACGTTCAGTCAGCGCCCGCTACATACTCTCCCCACCCCCTCCTTACCTTGTCTTGGACGCGGCGGGGTCACGTGACATCACGTTGACATGTTAACATAACATCACGTGAACCTGCCGCGTCATTTGAAAGACAAGGTAAGGGAAGTTGCAGAGGTCTCACGCGATCCCCCGGCATTTCATTTGAATGCCTTGGGGAAGAGCGCGGAGACTCCGCAACCGCTGCGCCCCCACCCCCAGTTTGCGCACCTCTGCGTTACACAATAACACTTAGCACTTTGTGTATCCAGCTGACCAGGCAGGAGGGCGAAGTTAAGAGTCTCTCTCAGCATGCGCGGTCCCCGTCTAATTACGCCCCAAATCGGTCACTGACACAAGACTAGCAAACTCGGAGCACAGTACCACTATATATTAAAGCCTTCTCCAAAACACTGATTAAAAGCATCAATTAACCCCTCCCCCAGAAGCCCGTGAGTTTATCTCATGTAATGTTAGTACCATTCTCTCTGAGCATGCTCTGCGCTTAAAGAAAGGGAAAGAAAGGCATTTTGTGTCAATAATCTTTATCTCTAGCATGTGAGGTTACCATGGTAACCATTAGATTGCACAGGGCTCTGGGGAGAGCTTCATTTTAACCTCCCAGACACATAATATTTTGAACGCTTTTATCTCCTCAACAAAGCAGCTGATTTAAAAAATAAAAACAGTGTGCTCACTACTACTGCTTTAATGCCTTTATAGTCGGACTGGACATTCGATCTGCAGGTTCCTCCCTCCACATTGCAGGGCCCTGAGAGGCAGTAGGAAGCACAGAGGGATATCCCTGCTTCTGCAGGTGGGCGGGGCCTGGGGCAGGGGGCGGGGCCTGAGAGGCAGCAGGAAGCTCAGAGGGAAATCCCTGACTCTGCAGGTGGGCGGGGCCTGGGTCAGGGGGCAGGGTCAGGGGGCGGGGCCTGAGAGGCAGCAGGAAGCACAGAGGGAAATCCCTGCCTCTGCAGGTGGGCGGGGCCTGGCTCAGGGGGGGGGGCCTGAGATGCAGCTGGAAGCACAGAGGGAAATCCCTGCCTCTGCAGGTGGAGGGGCAGGGGGCGGGGCCTGGCTCAGGGGGCGAGGCCTGAGATGAGAGATGACACAAAGAGAAAATTAGTACAAGAGAGAAATACATAAGAGGGAAAAGAAAGACACGAGGGGGAGAAAGGAAAGATGTGAGGGGGAGGCAAAGAGGGGGATAGAGACATGAGGGGGAGAAAAGAGAGAGAGAGAGAGAGAGAGAGACATGAGGGGGAACAGAGAGAGAGACATGAGGGGGAACAGAGAGAGAGACATGATGGGGGAGAAAAGAGAGATATGAAGGGGGAGAAAAGAGAGATGGGGAGGCAAAGAGACATGAAGGGGAGAAAAGAGACAGCGATATGAGGGGGAGGAGAGAGAGAGAGAGAGAGAGATGAGGGGGGGGGCAGAGAGAGAGACACGAGGGGAGAAAAGAGAGAGACATGAAGGGGGAGAAAAGAGAGACATGAGGGGAAGCAGAGAGAGAGAGAGAGACATGAGGGGGAGAAAAGAGAGAGACATGAAGGGGAGCAGAGAGAGAGAGAGATGAGGGGGAGAAAGAGAGAGACACAGAGGGGGAGAAAGAGAGAGACACAGAGGGGGAGAAAGAGAGAGAAACAAAAGGAAAAGAGACAGACATGAATGAGACAAGAGATTTTTTTTGCCAGGGGGCCCACGCGTGTCTAGCTACGCCACTGATCTGTGTGTGTTTTTCTCCCTCCCCTCCTCTCTCTCTCCCCTCCTCTCTCTCTCTGCTCGCCCCTTCCCGCGCTCCTGACACTCTTGCAGTTGGTTTGGAGTATGTCCCCCTGCTAGAATACTTATATAATTATCATAGCTATTACATTCCTGTTAAGCAGGTGCAAATGACTTCAATTTTATGCCCATATAACTCGGGAAAATTACAAGAAATTGCATCCGGGCATTTAAAAAACTACAAGATATGTTAAACCGCAATCAGTGTAAGTTTCTGCTCAGCGCGTCGCGTTATCTGTCAGGCGTCAGGGACGGGAGGAATCCATTTCCGTGCTCCACAGAAACGCCGGTCCGTGTACGCGATGTGTATCTTGCTTTTCACGCAAGACAGGCACAGCCTGAGTTAGTGTTGTGCGGTGTGTGTGTGTTGTGCGGTGTGTGTCTCTCTGTTGTGTGTCGTGTGGTGTGTCTGACTATTGATTGTGGTGTGTGTGTGTCTCTGTGTTGTTTTGGTGTCTTTTTGTGGTTGGGGTGGTGTGTGTCCCTCTCTGTTTGTGTCTGTGGGGTGTGTGTGTGTCGTGTGGTGTGTGTGGTGTGTCTGTTTGTTGTGGTGTGTGAGTGTCCACTCTCTGTGTTGTGTGTGTGTCTCTGTTGTGTGTGGTGTGTGTGTCTCTGTGTTGTGTGTGTGGTGTGTGAGTGTCTCTGTGTTGTGTGTGTCTCTGTTGTGTGTGTGTTGTGGGGTGTGTGTGTCTCTGTGTTGTGTGTGTGTGTTGTGTTGTGTGTGAGTGTCACTCTGTGTTGTGTGTGTGTCTCTGTGTTGTGTGTGTGTCTCTGTGTTGTGTGGTGTGGTGTGTGAGTGTCTCTCTGTGTTGTGTGGTGTGTGTGTGTCTGTGTTGTGTGGCAGAATGCTGGAAGGGAAACTCATCTTCAAAATGTCATAGACAGATGTAAAAAAATCAGGACTAATTCTCGGGATGTTTCTGAATACAAATATCATCAGTTTGCTGCTCTATCCATTTATCCCGATAATCACCCTTTCATACCCGGCCACCACTGCGCGTGTCACCGGAATGGGACATTTGGTCGCGTCCAGCTCGCCGCGACCAATTCTCCGGCGCTAAGCCGCAGAGGCACCCTCACAGCCGCGCCGCCGCCGCCGGACGCATTGCCAAGATAAGTTCATTTAAGGGTTAATTAAGAGGTTAGGGTAGGGAGTTAATGATAGGGGTTTTAGGATAATGCGTTAGGTTTTTAGGGTAGGGGTTTTAGGGTAAGGGGTTAATCTTTTTTATGGTAGGGGATTATGGTAAAGGGTTAAATATCATTAACATGAAAGTACAATTTGATAAAATACAGTGTAGTTTGATTGTGAAGGAGCGTGTTCGGTTCATACCCCTTATATTTGTGATACTGTATATAGGTGTGTGTCTGTGTGTATGTGGTCATACCAGACAGGGCCGTTGACTGCTTTCTGGAGCCCAAGACAACAGTTTCCAGAGCCGGGCCGGTACTGTGCTCCGGAGAGGGTGTGTGAGTGTGTGAGTGTGTGAGTGTGTGAGTGTGTGTGTGTGATGCGGCTGCACATGCGCAGTCAGTCACTTCCATTATTTTTTTCGTGACAATTTCCAGGTTTTTTCCCTATGAGATTTTTGGGGGATGGCACTGCCCCGAAAGAAGTCTCACTTCAAACAGATAAGGTTACAGATTTAGAGAAATCTTTCAAAAGGGAGGACAATATTAGCGTCTTGTTCATACGGTGAGCACTGCCGGCAGAGGTACGCAGCTTCACCGAATATTCAGTAGGGACCCTGACGTTCTTATTTACATCGATTTTAATATCGGCAGATTTAATGCTGTTTGAGGGACATGATCAGGATTTTATAGCCATAAGAAATGCTAAATATGTAATTCTGCATTAAAAGCACGGAGTGCGCCGATCTCTGTAATTCACATATCACCTTATTTCAAACACCAGTCTGGAGATACTCAGACAGTGCACCACCCAGATGTGTAATGCATCCCTGGGATTATTATTACATAGAGTACTGTGTCCCTGGGATTATTATTACATAGAGTACTGTGACCCTGGGATTATTATTACATAGAGTACTGTGACCCTGGGATTATTATTACATAGAGTACTGTGACCCTGGGATTATTATTCCATAAAGAGCAATAATATACTGTAATATATATATACACAAACACTTCCCATGTTGTATTGGACAAAGTAAAGTATAAAAAATGCACACTCACAATTTAAATATAGATAAATGTGCATTTGTTAGGTGTACAGTTCCTTCCGACCTCTATTCCTCAGGGTTGGTAATGCGATCAGACACTCGTGTTCGCTCCGATCTGAGAGTTCCCCGCGTTCCCTGCCCCTGCGCAGAACACTTTGTCCAATACAATAAAAATCGTTATTATGGCGTGGCCATAGATCAGGGCTGCTCAACTTCAGTCCTCAAGGGCCACCAACAGGTCAGATTTTCAGGAAATCCCTGCTTCAGCACAGGTGGTGGAGTCTTCGACTGAGCCACTGATTAAGCCACCTGTTGGTGGCCCTTGAGGACTGGAGTTCCCCATCCCTGCCATGGATACTGTAGATAGATTTGATTTGCAATCTTGTCACAGTGTATCCCAACATGCCACACTGGAGGGAACAATTTAACCTGTCACACACACTCATACAGATAGAGCTACACACACACAGTGTTGCTGTGCAGGGGACCCTACACTTCAATCAATAATTCCATGTTAAGTTATCAGATGGAGTTACAAACATAGCCCTAGGGTTGGTGTACCTAAAAAGAGTTTGCAGAAGGCATGTAGAGATACTCAGTATCGGGATACAGTGCAACATGTGCGTTTCTGGGAGGCATTTCTAAGCATACAGCAATTCTCATGTTTGTAAAGACCCTAATACTTTACCTCTCTCTGCTGAGCACAAAGGGGTTATTAAAATCCCGACTCGGACCAAAAGAAAGGAATCCAGCAGAGAAGCTGCTACTTCTTGTTCTGAGAACGTCAAGTCCTCCTCTTGGCTGAGGCTACTGATCAGGGGATGTTGTGGGGTTTATTTCAGAGTGGGAGATGAATTAAGATGCCCGACACACACACACCAACACACAAACACAAAAACAGGATTTCAAGGTAGCTGTCTCATTACGAGGCTTCTCGTGGGAAGCCTGAAGCGCCTCGGATCCAGTGGATCTGACGGTGCGTGATGGGCGCTGGGACACTATTACAGTGTCACTAGGGCGCTGAGCTGATGTTTAGGGCAGAGGCGGATTAAGACCCTCAGGGGCCCCTAGGCACCAAGACTTTGGTGGCCTTTCCGCGAGGCGGCCCTCCTCCTGCAGCGTTGCGGCGTCATGATTTGTGGCATCATGTGACATCGCATTGTCACGACAAAGCGTCGCCATGTGCCGTTGCGGCGTCATTTGACGTTGGTCACCATGACAATGCGACGCTGCAGGAGAAGGTAAGGCTGCGTCCCCGCTAGCGCTGAGCGGGCGGTGTTTGCGGCGGTTACTTACATATATAGATATATGTAAATCCCCGCTCACATTATCTTTGATAAAGTCTCCTCCACAGAGACGAAACGCGTCAGAGTACACTCAGTACGTGCTCTTTTTCTATTTTGGATGAATAAATAAACAAATACTTTATTTGTACTGCGCTTGGTTATCCTGATTTGGCAAGCAGTGACCGCCATTCCGACAAACTCTCCTGCCAGAAGGGTTAAGGACTTGTAATTTAAATCTGGGCGGTCCAAGTTCAGTCACTAAGGGCCACCCAGAAGCCAAGTATCCAAAATGTCTAATTAGGAAGTAATTACCCTAGTTGTAATTACAGGCATACCCAGCATTAACGTACGCAATGGGACCGGAGCATGTACGTAAAGTGAAAATGTAATTAAAGTGAAGCACTCCCTTTTTCCCACTTATCGATGCATGTACTGTACTGCAATCATCATATACGTGCATAACTTATGTAAATAATGCATGTGTAACAGGCTCTATAGTCTCCCCGCTTGCGCACAGCTTCGGTACAGGTAGGGAGCCGGTATTGCGGTTCAGGACGTGCTGACAGGCGCATGCGTGAGCTGCCGTTTGCCTATTGAGCGATATGTCCTTACTCGCGAGTGTACTTAAAGGGAGTGTCCTTAAACCGGGGTATGCCTGTATTACTTAAGCAGCTTGTTGACCACGGAGGAATGATCCGGGACATCCCTGCACTAAATGTTACATTTTCACAGTCATTCTCCAGTAATTAAACAAAAAGAAAGTGGGATGGACACAACCATAATCAGAATTCATTTAAATGCAACTCGCTTTAATAATAAACAGACCTACTGTATTAGCATAGGTTGCACTTGATGGACGTATGTCTTTTTTTTCAACCTCACCCACTATGTAACTATGCAACTATATAACTATGTTACTATGTAACTACGTAACTGTTATTATGTCACTATGTAACCAGTCTTTTGAAAGTAAGAGCATTTCAAATGAATAAAAGCTTCAGTTCAATCAATATCCTACATGTGTTTTTTTTTTTAATAAATCAGTTCTGCACTATGAGAAAATACTTGTAGCATTTAAAAAAAAATTTTAAGACATTTTTAATGTACAAGCATTTTTTGTTTCTATTGCAACCATTTACAAAATCACATCCCCTTCCTCTTCTGAAACAGGCCCTGGCACACCCCTTTTTTTTAGCCCTGCCCTCTTTCTAGCAGTGCATCTAGTGACTGCCTGGTCACATGATCATCCCTACAGAACTTTGCATCTTGGGCCCTCTTCTGTTGCACTGACAGCCATTTAGTGAACCCCCGAGACGAATCTTCGCCAATCGATCACAGTAGAACGGATCGGTCTGCAACTTAGCTAATCACTTGTCAGTGTGTAGATTGTATTGATGCAGATATTAAATGGAACATTTTTAAAATATCTTTTTTTCAAAAACGGCAACTTGAACTGCTGCGTTAATGCAATAAAACAACATCATTGCACTTGGCGTTTTTTTGGGAGATCGCCGGTGTTTTTGAGGTTTTCGTGACTGTGCCAGATTTGTGTAGGATTTGGTCAGTGCTTTTAGCTCTACTCTTGCCTCTTTCCCCCAGGTCAACGCTTTCCTGTCCTTCGTGTTCCCGATGGTCGTGATCTCCGTGCTGAATACGATCATCGCCAACCAGCTGATCGTTATGCTGAAGCAGGCGCATCAGGAAAACCAAGTGTGCACCATCGGAGGCCAGCAGACCATGCTCAGTATGACTATGGAACCAAGCCGCATCCAGTCCCTAAAACACGGCGTCAAAGTCCTGCGTACGTATTCCTGCTCTATCGCTGTGCTCAGGGCGCGCGCTTGGGTCGTAGGGAGAAAAGTTCTGGAGCCCTGAGCAAAAAAATAATAATAATATATATCGAAACTCTTAATAAATATGTCAGCTTTAATTAAAGAAATGTGGTAGAAAAGCATCTCTCTCCCATTCAGTATCCAGCCCCAATCATCATCATTTCCTCGTCATTTCCTCATCTCCTCGTCATTTCCTCCTCATCTCCTCGTCATTTCCTCCTCATCTCCTCCTCATCTCCTCGTCATTTCCTCCTCATCTCCTCGTCATTTCCTCGTCATCTCCTCGTCATCTCCTTGTCATTTCCTCGTCATTTCCTCTGCATTTCCTCGTCACCTCCTCCTCATCTCCTCCTCATCTCCTCGTCATTTCCTCGTCATCTCCTCGTCATCTCCTTGTCATTTCCTCGTCATTTCCTCTTCATTTCCTCGTCACCTCCTCCTCATCTCCTCGTCATTTCCTCCTCATCTCCTCGTCATCTCCTTGTCATTTCCTCTTCATTTCCTCGTCACCTCCTCATCATCTCCTTGTCATTTCCTCCTCATCTCCTCGTCATCTCCTTGTCATTTCCTCGTCATCTCCTCGTCATTTCCTCGTCATCTCCTCGTCATTTCCTCTTCATTTCCTCTTCATTACGTGTTTTTCCCCCCTGGAAATCACCAAGAAACATGCCAGTCTCAATTCCGCCCTCTCCCCTCACAGTAATAATAGCCCTGGCTGTCTGCTGTGAGGGTGTAGGGTATATTCGTGCCCTTCAAGTGCACGCCAGGGCTTTATTGATCTTCTGTACTTCACAAAAAATGACCTTGTATAATCCTGAAGGTCGTGCGTGCCCCTTAAGGGCGGAACCGGCTGGAAAGATATGTATACACTGCCGTTAATTTGACATTTTTATTCAGATAACAAACTTCGTTCTGAAATTCTCCAGGGTTTCTTCTTCTTATGTATATTGCTAGAATTTTTTTTTTTCTTTTTCCGCTGTCTCTTAAAATATCTCCCTTTTGTGCGTGTTCCCCTCTTTTAATAGTGTGTGGAACATTGGCTAAAAACAACCACATCGAAGGCTGTAAGAAGACTGATTTTCACAATGTAGCGTGAACAGGTTCAGTGCTTTTAAATGGCTACAGGGTCACTAGATCCCCCCCCCCCCACCCCCCTCCACTTAACCCCTTCACTTCCAGAGGGGTGTGCGCCACACAAAGTGCTGCCTGAGCAGAAAGTGTTAAACCCTTTAGAGCACCTCAGGCAGCGAAGGGGTTAACACTTAGTATTATTGTCAGTGCCAAGAACGCATTGCAGTGCAACAAACAAACGTGTTGTTTTGTACTCATTTGCTGGTACTAATAACAGTATCTGGCTGCAGGGCGAGCGCAGTGTGTGGGGATCCTCTCTGTCACCCCCTCATCCACCCGCAGAGATTTCTATCCGTGCAGGGACAGTGACCCCCCCCCCCCCCCCCCCCCCCATTCCCAGAAACCAGAGCGCAGAGAGTTTTAATGCAGATGTGTTGCATATTGTCAGGCTGTGCATGTGTAAGCTGGGAGCGATGGGGGCAGAGACAGGCCAACGTACACATGAATATTTCAGGGGGTATACAAAGTGCGTAAATCATTTATCAGGACTAAAGAGGAGAGAGAAAGCGAGGGGGGGGGGCAGGAGTGCCCTGATTTTAAAATGCCCTTTTTTAGTTGTTCCCCTAACTTTTTGGGGGTCGCCGGTATAGTGCACTGGGGGGTAGATTTGGAGCAGTTAAGGGAGAAGTTGCTTGTAGCAATGGGATAAGAAGTTTTCTATCATTATAATGATCCCCCGGGGCTGAGAGGTTGTTACCCTGTTTATCTCAGTGCCATAGTGACACACGCCATAGTGACACACGCCATAGTAATAATAGTGACTCCTTCTGCTGACACTGCCCCGGTCACCGCGCAGCCGGCGCAGCTCTCACCCATTCTTGGCGGTTAACTTGAATCAGATGGAGACCCTTGTATAGATTCAGAGCCTTATGAATGATCCATGTACTCCCCCCTCATCATTCTGAATGAAGCTTTGTGCTTCAATAACCAGGAGCGGAGGGGAACCCAATGCACAGACTTCCCCTAACGGGAAGGAACGAGGAGGCTGGGAAAGCATCCAGAATGGGTGCTGTGTGGCTATCACGCTGCAGTAAGCTTACATTTGGTTGTACTCTGAGCAGTCGCGTAACTGCAATTTTTTATGTTTTTGCGGGGGGAGGGGGGGTGGGGAA
>CM071587.1:2521570-2631932 GCA_036426205.1 Ascaphus truei
ATTTCCCCATCCGTCAATAACCCCATCCCGCCCTACCACCATCCCCGTCAACCTAATCCTCCATCCCGTCACTAACCCCATCCCGCCCTTCCCATCCTTGTAACTAACCCAATTCCAGCATTCACCCATCCCTGCCACACCTAACCCATCTCGCACTATCCACCATCCCTCAGCCTTTTCGCCACTATCCCCATCCCGCCACTAACCCCATCCCGCCACTATCCCCATCCCGCCACTAACCCCATCCCGCCACTCTCCCCATCCCGCCACTCTCCCCATCCCGCCACTCTCCCCATCCCGCCACTATCCCCATCCCGCCCTTCCCCATTCCGTCACTATCCCCATCCCGCTACTATCCCCATCCCGCCACTATCCCCATCCCGCCACTAACCCCATCCCGCCACTAACCCCATCCCGCCACTAACCCCATTCCACCACTCTCCCCATCCCGCCACTCTCCCCATCCCGCCACTCTCCCCTTCATGCCACTCTCCCCTTCCCGCCACTCTCCCCATCCCGCCACTCTCCCCATCCCGCCACTCTCCCCATCCCGCCACTCTCCCCATCCCGTCACTCTCCCCATCTCGCCACTCTCCCCATCCCGCCACTCTCCCCATCCCGCCACTCTCCCCATCCTGCCACTAATGTGCTTCTATGCTTTATAAAATACCTCTTGGTCATTGGTTACTCCAATTCGCTTCCCGGACAGAGTTTAACCTCGCCATGTCCACTGGGGAAAAATATGGGGTACTCCACTCTGTAAGCCCCCAAAACAGTTTATCATTCCATATTTGACCCAGATACACTTTCTTTTACAGTCTTGTTATCGGTGTTATTTCTCTTTAATCTGTCTGCTTCTGGTTGGCCAGCAGGGCACTGGGATGGTCTTGGTTTTAGCATCACAGAATAGTCTGGGTTTTGGTTTGCCGTGGGTTTGAGGTCAACAGACAAGAGCGCGTAATTATCATGTCCGGCTTAATAGCCATCTGCAGACTTCAGCTGCTTTAAGTTCTCTTTCATGTAAGGAGATGGATCAGCCAGACATGTATAGATGTATGCTCCGGAGAATGATACAATGCCGCATGTTCATTAAGATTACCGTTTTCCTATCTCGTGCAGCCTCTGCCAGAATTAAGCTTCACACCAGGGCCCCAATATCCCTTTCTCTGTTTTAAGAGTCAGATAATCCTTTCCTAGGCTTTAGAAGATGGGTGTTGTATATATTAGCCACTTTGTCGCGTATGTGAGTGGAGAACAGAAGGGAAGCGTATCTGCACTGTCCTATTTACTGCTTATAATAAAGACTCTGACGTCTCAATCTGACACTGGGGGGTTTTGCCCCTTCGACTAAAAAAACGTTTCGTTAATGGGAAGCAGTGCCAGACATTCTTAACGGCTTTATTAATTTAATAGGTCAAGTAGGATTTACATGTCTCCACGCC
Source organism: Ascaphus truei (assembly GCA_036426205.1). NCBI lineage: Eukaryota > Metazoa > Chordata > Amphibia > Anura > Ascaphidae > Ascaphus > Ascaphus truei. Next base: position 2,523,013 of record CM071587.1, read on the forward strand.
GTGCTGGCAGATGAGTTCCGTTTTCTTGCGTGTTATTCAAGCGTATCCCTGTGCTGCATTTAATATACATGTAGCCCCGAGGTATATTTTCGCTCCCTGGCCCCTCTCCGCGAGTCCAATGTGATATTGGGTGGGTCGGCCGGTTCACAAAAAGGGCTACATACAGTTTGGAGAAGAACAGCCTCTGGGGAGGAAAGTGGAGAACTGTGCAGGGCTAAAGTACAGGAACCAGCACACCATAGGTTAAAAACTACTTAATTAAGCGACTAGGGGAGACACCAACAGTGGAGCAACCACCCACTCTGACGCGTTTCGGGCTAGGCCCTTTGTCAAAAAGTATACGCTCACATAGAGTTCCTGCTGTTCGCTTTCACTTCATACAAACAGTGAGTGTACTGTGGTATTGCCTGGCTGTTTACTGACTGTGTTACCTATATGTTCTGTGGCTCTATCTGAGTGTGGTTGGTTAAAAGGGGACACTCTACCATTGGTATTTGTGTCTCCCCAGAACCCTATAAATCCCACTCTGCGGTTTAAGCCTGTTAGATTTGGCGGCCACATGTTCATGAACTATAGGTTATGATGACACTTCATGTCAGTGCTCCTATTCAATATATTGGAGCAGCTTTATAAGGACTTATACACCCAGGATCAAGATTGCTATTACCCCATTATATAATGGATTTATTGGATGTTATATGTCATAAGCCTGTGATTCGTTTCTGCTGCACCGTGGATGGACTATATATCCTTTCTTTGTCATAATAAACAGTTTGTTAACCTTTTTGCTGCCAGATAGGGCCTGGGGTGCAGGGCTGTATTTGTGTCGAATGCTTCTACAGGAACGGGATGATTCAACATACTATTTTATCTAGCAATGACGTCTGTGGAGGTGTTAAAGAGAATTTGTCATAACATAACCAAACTAGTAACATTAACTCCTGCAATCTTGGCATGTCCCTCGCAACACCAGTTAGATTGCAAGCTCTTGGAGGCACGGATTTCCCCAGCGTGTAGTGCCCTGCATTGTAATCCCCAGGTATTTCGCACTGCATTGTAGAGCAATGCGTTAACCCTTGGGATGCTAGAGGAGCCTGCAAGATATAGCTGGCAGCAAATGTGTTAACGTCAGCTCCCGCAGCACAAGCTTTCCTCCTGTTACCATGTAGCCAGGAACTAGACAGCGACTAGAAGAAATGAATGGATTGTACGTGTGTCTTTCAAGGCAACATGACTCATATTAGCCTCACACAGAAGTGGGTATGTTGGCTGCACACTGTGAGTCGCAATCAAAGGCCCCAAGTAATTACTCAGAGTATTCAATGGTTTTGAATCAGGCCCTATACACTAATAAGGGAAAGGTGTGTATTAGAATCCTGTTATTATTACGCTATTCCAGTGATTCCCAACGGGGGGTGCGTGAGGGGTCTCCAAGCGGTTCACCAAACAAATCTGTACTCGCGGCTCCCAGGCAGTATAGCGGGTTCCTGAGCCCGTGTGGGGGCAGCGCACTTAGTCAGGCCCCAAACTGCACCTTCGCGTGGGTGGTATACCTGTCACCACAGGAGCTTCCAAAGTCGTTCCCCACAATGCTTTGCATCCGGAGCAGCAAGGCATTATGGGGTGTGACTTTGGAAGCTCCCGCAGTGAGTGACAGCTATACCCCCCCCCCCATACTGAAGAGGAGAGATATGGTGTAATATGTCATGTGTTGTTGTATATCTGAGGCTGTATTTACCTAATTTTAAGACCTGCTAAGGAACAGGTGATTGTTATTATGTCCTGATATGTAAAACCATAGAATTCAAAGAGGTGTACTTTCTTTTTCACACACTGTGTATGTATGTAGTGTTGTGTTATATATATATATATATATATATATATATATATTATATAATACCATATAATATATATATATATATACAGTGGTCGACAAATCAACAAAAAATCTACTCGCCGAACAAAAAAATCTACTCGCCACCTAGTACCAAACGTATGCTGCTTGGGCCAATAGGCGCTCACCACGATGTTAAATCCACTCGCCCGGGCTTGCAAATGTATAGGTTTGTCGAACACTGTATGTATATATGTATATATGTAGATATATATATATCTCTTACATTCTGTCTAAGATCTTTAAACGAACTGCATCGCAAATTTATTACGTTTTGGCACGGGGGCTACGGAAAGTAGCATTAAATAATCCCATTACAAAACAGAATGTTACACAGCCCGAGAATGTCTCCTGTTACCCACTATACAGAGAGCACGATACGCCGTTCCTGGCAGCAGCTGTGCAATGTTACTCTTGTCTGGTTGTGAAGCAGAAGAGCCATTCCCCGGTGACATGTGCGTGTGAATAGATCAGAGATATTCGGGGGAAACGCAGAACCGATCAAAAGTTTACATTTTTACAGAACACTTACACTCCGCCTGTTAAACCACAGGATGCATTGTACACAAATGTACTATTGCTGACATCTCACATAGACAAACCTTCAAATACTGTCTTACAAACTATCCACCGGACACTGATATACAACATACACCACCAATCCGTTTACATATCCCCTTCTCTCCCCTAATCTAGGGGTCCCCAACCTTTTTGTGCCCAAGAGCACACTTGAGACTGTAGGAGAGTGACGGGTACCAACCAATTAGCGCGTGCACACACACTACACTTGCTGCGGCCAGAATGGTTCCCTCTCACATTTGGTGGGTTTGCCCAGTGGTGGCTCAAGTTTGGAGACAGGTATTCACATTTATCAATTCCGTGGTGGAGTCTCCTCTTGATCTGGATCCTTGGACCGCCTCGCTGGACTTAAATATAATAAAGCCCAGCGCGTGTGCTGGTGTTAGTTATGGAGAGAACCGCAGCCTTCTCGAGAGAGAAGTGCCACAAAGGCCCCTGCGTTTGGGAACCGTGACCCACTTCTGAAAGTAGACCGGGGTTCTATTGTAATATACTCCATTATGTGACAGAATGGGGATCCGGGGTGACAACGCGCCTCTAGACATGCTTAAATTGAGACGCAGGGGGAGACCATTTTTTTCCCTTCTCTTTTTCTCCCTTTAGAATACAATCCAGTAAATTCAATGTGCATGACAGGTCATGTTTTCCTATGTATATGTGTTCCATCGTTTCCCCTGTTTCTTTCAGTACTCCCAAAAACTAGCTATCAAATAAACAGTTGAAACACACCCCCAAAAATACCCGACTTGTTGGGGGTTCATGCCGACTGGAATTGGGAATCACTGATATAGTTCTTTATCTTCCTGGTTCTGAACCTGACAATATTTCCTTACAGCTGTTGTTTAACCCTTACAATGCACGCCACCTCCTTTAAGAACCATATCTGCTTTATTTTCCTTGTGCTTTCACTAATCTGCCGGACATGGATGACTGTTGCTTTTAATATTCAATCTATTTGTTTTCCCCCTGCCCCTGCACTCCACTCGAATACCTCCACCCTGCCAAACAAATACCCCCACCCTGCCAATGAAATACCCCCTTCCCTCCCTCCCTCCCTGCCAAAGAAACACCAAAATAAACTCCCATCTCTGAAAAGTCTAATGGGGTATGACTCAGCTTCTGTCTACATATACTAATCCAAATTGATTTATGATCACTGGAATCTATGTTCTTATTTACAATTACATCTCATACTCTGTACCCATTTGTAAGTATTAAGTCCAATATTGCTTCCTTATGTCTGGGCTCCCTGAACAATTGCTTAAGAGATGCCCCAATATCCCTGCTTCTGCCTAAACCTGCAACATACCCAGTCCACATCTGCAGATTCAAGTCTTGCAGAATCATTATTTTTATTTATAAAACATTAATAATCACCAGGAAACAAGTACATTGAGTTACCTCTCGTCTTCAAGTGTGTCCTTGGGGTGACATTACAGGTAGTCCTCGTTATCCAACGTTTCACTTTACAACGAGTGGCATATCCAACGCTTTACAATGTAACCCTAAGGGCCGTTTTTTTTTAATGCTGGAATGCGTTATCCAACGCTCCCCGCCACTGATTAACATGAGACTCACTTTACATCGGTTTCACTATCCAACGCTACTTCCAGAACGGATTCCGGTGGATAACAGAGGACCGCCTGTATATATTACTGTTGCAAATATGGTTGAAGTGTGAAACAGGCGAAGTCTTGAAAAACATTCAACAGGAGCGGGTTATGTGAGACTCGGGTTAATTGTTCCAAAGTGAGGTGCTTGGGAAGAGAAGGAAGAGAGACTAGTTTCTTTAATGAGCCTTGAAACCGTAAGTAAGCTCCTGGAATTGGATCTCAAGTGCCCACCGCTGGTGTTGTGAGTCTGGACCTAAGTATCCTGGTTCCCCTCCAGTCATCTCTCTTTTATATAGGCCAAGCTATATCCAATAAATCCAAATCCCTCCTCTCCCCATCACTTCCACGACCAGTCCTCGGCAGGGCCGGATTTCCTATTAGGGCGGCAAACAATGTCCGCCCCTATATACTTTTGCCGCGCTCTCTCTGGCCTATCGGGCCTGATGGGAAAGCACTTCGCTGTGGCGTCCGCCTCCTTACCTGCCGCCCTCCTTCTCCTTCTGAACCGCAGTGTCAAATGACGCAGCGGACGTCACCAACGTGGCGTCTCGTTGGCATGACAACTCGACATTGCAGCGTCATCAAATGACGTTGGGGATGTCCGCGGCGTCATAAGGAGGAGGGGGGGGGCGGCAACAAGGAGGCGGCCGCAACAGCTAAGTTCCTAGGGGCGGCAGCGGATTTGAAAATCCCACCCCATATATACTTCCAAAAAAGCCGCTGAGATTTAGCCCATACCAGTCATCATTAACTTGGCCTCCATCTTTGTCCCCTCACTGATTTTAACTCTACACTGCCAAAGGCTCCACAAGCAAAGGATAGAAATTGCAGGCCCCTTCTACCTTTTAAGGGGTTAACACATGCCCCCGGCTGCACCGTGTTCCATCCCACAATCCTTTGCTCCAGCCATTGCCCTGTTCGTGACACATCTCCTGCATAAGATATATAGAGAATTCTTCCAATTGAATCAGTGACTCCAGTTGAGCTGAGCCGGGTATAATAATGATGTTTCATTTCAATGGCTCGGGACAATGGAACATACTTTGCGCAGTCGGACAGACGCTGATGACAATTGGTCAGATTTATCAGGCGCTGTCCCAGGCAGCGAGGAAGGGTACGGCGACCCAACAAAACGTGTTACTCATTAGCTTGCGCTGGCATGTCTCGTTATCATGATAATGAACCCCGTGCTTAATGAAGTTTAACATCTGGCTCCTAGAACACTTAACAGAGCCCGGGAGAGTTAGTCTGCGTTTCATTCGAGCGGCCTTTATTTCTCTTCCCCATTCTGAGCACACCTTTTATTGTGATCGCTCATAGTCTCGTTGTGTCTGCCTCATTGTAATCGTTGCAACTGTTTCCTCTTCAAAGGAGCAATCCAAGCTGGGGTTTTTTTTTTTTCTTCCTTCTTTCATTTTTTGAATACAGGATTGAAGCGGGGGTCTCCGGAGCTGGATCCCCATTCCTTTCAGCTCGGGGGACCCTCCTGTTCCGGATATACTTACCTTCGAAGGGGGTGCCAGTATCTCTGCAGTTTTCTGCTGTTAAAGCTCCCTCATCACATGTTTGTAATCTCTTCAGCAAAGGCTAAATGTATGTATGTGTATGTATGTACTGTATATGGTATTATGTATGTATGTGTATGTATGTACTGTATATGGTATTATGTATGTGTGTCTTTATTTATATAGCGCCATTCATGTACATAGCGCTTCACAGCAGTAATACACGCGACAATCATGTAAATATCAAATAATACAAATAACACATAATGGGAAGCAGTGCTTCAGACATAAGTGACATTTAGGAAAAGGAGTCCCTGCCCCGAAGAGCTTACAATCTAATTACATGTACATGCATTGTTCCATGTATGCGCAGTGTCTGCATGCAGAGTCGGCCCTATAACATTTTAAATCATACATGTAAATGAAGTATACACCTACCATATGGCTGTTCCTGGAGATGTTATGTGGTCTAAAATTTGCTGGTGTTACTTTGTGCTCTGAGCGTCGGCTACTGAATGAAGTTTCTTCTCGGGAGGTCCCCCCGACCTGCTCCACCCTCCACCAGCGCGTGAACGAAGCTTCACCGCAGATGTGTGCAGAGTCAGAAGTAAGGATGCCAGGTGTCCAGAATTGAACCGGACTGTCCTGTATTTGGACACTCTGCCCAGTAAAAAATGAGAGGTAATACTGGACATGTATGTGTCTAGTATTACCTCTCTGGACATAGTGACCTGATCGGCATGGGGGGACCGCGGGATTTCCCCTAGCAGGGGGAGAGCAGGGCTGTTGCTAGGGGGCTGGGCAGCTTCCTCCATCCTGATTGGCTGCTGCTGGGTAATGCAACCAATACTAATATTAATAATTGTTCTTGTATAGCGCTGCTAGATTTACGTAGCGCTTTACAGAGACATGTTGCAGGCACAGCCCCTGCCCCATAGAGCTTGCAATCTATGTTTTTTGGTGCCTGAGGCACAGGGTGAATTTCGTTCGCAATCCAGGGGGAGCATGAAAGGGAAATAAAACAAAAAACAATCTAAGTGCAGACAATAAATAAATGTGAAATAAGTCTGTGGATATCTTGGCTCTTCTGTACTGCCTACTCACAAGATCTCAGTGATTTACGGGCAACGAGAAGCAGTTTGACGACATGGAGAACTCCTGGTTCAGAAAAGATGATAATCTCCACTCACAGCAAGATGATGGGGCAATAAAAACGTTAGATTAACACATATATCACTACAATGTGATGGAAGAGAATCGATGTAGACACCTGGCTCACCCCCCGCCTCCGGTCAGCGATCGGTTCGTGAAACGCCTCCACAGTCAGCTACCTGCTTCCTGGTCTCTCTCTGAGGCGTTGCGTCGCGTCACATCCGGTTCTTTGCGTCACGTCACTTCCGGTTTCGGTTTAGGGATTCGCAATCTCTGTCACTTCTCTCCTCCTCTGGGCAGCTATCACTCTACGCGTTTCGCCAATCCGATGCGATCCGATTTATAGTGATCACTAACAGTGCTGGCGCCGATTTCTTTCACTATCACACAGCACATACTGAGGCACAGGGAGATACATTGACTTGGCCAAGGTCACAAGGAGCCGGCACCGGGGTACCCCTGATTCAAACTCGTTGTCTTTACTCACTGAGCTGCTGCTTCAATCAGGAGGATGTGTCAGGAGCCTGAGGGTGGGGCCAAGGAGAGGAGGAAACAGCATGGAGCAGAGAGAAGTGAGAAGGGTGTGTGTGTGTGTTGAGTGCATCACACCATTCACCATTGTGTCCAGTATTTTTGGAGAAGCCACCTGACAACCCTAGTCAGAAGCGCACGTCCTTCTGTACAGGAATGCAGCATTCTCTGCTCCACGTTAACGGTTCCGAGACGCACAGTAACTCCCAGGATCATAACGACGGAAACATAAATCATAAGAGTAACTGCATAAAAAATGAAAATGAACGTGATTAATGTTTGGTTTATACTCTCACAAATTCCAAGGAGTATTCAAGCGTGTTAGAACAATTCCAGGTTCTTATTAGCTCTGGGGACACTTGCCAAATGGCTCTTAGTACGTGTCCTCAGTGTCCCACACTTCCATCCCGAGAGCAGCCAATCACCAAAAATGTATTAGTGTCATAATTTATTGCACGGTTAAGTCGCATTATTTAATTCATTATACTGTAGTGCCGACGGTTATTCTAAAACAAACCAGTGGCAATCGCCAACAAGACCCAGGTACATGCGAAACATTCAGTAAATTTCTGCAGAGGACTAATGGCCCATTGATTAACAGCGGGGGGTCCCTGGCAGTCCCATCAAACATGAATGGGACTGCCAGGGACCCTGCTGTGTTTAATCCGATGGGCGATTAGCCTCTGCAGAAATGTCACTGAAATGTGTCAGCATGTACCCAGCAGATACCTGGCTAATTTAAGGCAAGTTTTAGAATACTCGTTGTCTCGTCTGTAAGTGGGAATCTGGAGCACATTGATTCATTTGACTATTATTCTCTGCTCCACACCCGGAAAACGGACGCGTTCCTCTTTTTGTACGCACATCTTAGGAGGGTCCCACAGACATTAAAGCAACGTTGTCATTGCGCTGCAGACCCCTTCCCTGCCAGAGCGCTCAGTGACGCAACAAATGTCCTGTGCGCCAAGGTTCATTTCCAGGTTCAAAAACAACGTATTTTGTGTACATTTTCCTTGGTTTTTAGTGACATTCTCCCGCGGTTTTCAATTCCACAAGAATATTAAAGTCAAGAATATGAGGAAAGCGTTAGCAATGAGTTTTTAAGTCCTAACTAAAAGTGGTTATGCGCTGTTTGGCGTGTGGCTTAAATGAAACACCGCTGAGCGCTTTGCGCTGCTCTTTGAGTCCGCCTCTTTACATGCCACTCACGTGACCGTCGCACACGCGGTGCTGGAAACGTATACCACTTATTTGGATTTTTCCACACTGTTAGAAAATGACAGCCCTCTCATGGAACGCCCAGACACACGAAATAATATTACCCTCACGCGCGGGGGGAGGGGCCGTGTCTGTGCGCCTGTTCTCATGTCATTTGAAGTTGGACTTGCCTGAGCTCACGGGTTCTGTCTGTTTGCTCTTTGTGTTATCCCTTCTTGGGGATATTAACCAACCTTGTAAGGACTGTCTGAATGGCTCTCACTCACTGGAAGGCAACTTACTGTACTGTAGTGAGTCTCACTCACTGCAAAGCATCTAACTCTACTGCAGTGAGTCTCACTCACTGGAAGGCATCTTTACTGCAGTGAGTCTCACTCACTGCAAAGCATCTAACTCTATGGCAGTGAGACTCACTCACTGGAAAGCATCTTTACTGCAGTGAGTCTCACTTACTGGAAGGCAACTTACTGTACTGTAGTGAGTCTCACTCTCTGGAAGGCAACTTACTGTACTGCAGTGAGTCTCACTCACTGCAAAGCATCTTACTCTACTGCAGTGAGTCTCACTCACTGCAAAGCATCTAACTCTACTGCAGTGAGTCTCACTCACTGGAAGGCATCTTTACTGCAGTGAGTCTCACTCACTGGAAGGCAGTGTCGCAATTTAGATGGCAGACTCGCTCTCCTGCATTTAGTCTCGCTCATTGGAAAGAAATCTCCGTCCTCTGAAGTGAGTCTCACTCACTGTAAAGCAGTCACACTCATCTCCGAGTCTCAGAAGGCCGGCTCACTCATCAGAAAGCATTTTCCCTAGAAAGTGTTCTCGCTCGTTAGAAAATAGGCTCCCTAGTTTGCAATGTCAATTAATGACCTCCAACACCCCTAATGAATACTCGCTACATTTTTTATTATCCACTAAAATGACCATTTTTAGCCCAAACTCTCTCTCTTTTGGACCATGTCAGCGGTGCTCCTCATTGTAACTATTTCCTATAAGTAAATAGGATTAAAGTAACCTACTGTATATGTTATAGGATAAGAGAAAGCCATATAGGCCGCCCTATAAACACATCCCGCTGGATTTCACCATCAGCCTCTTACTCACTTAATTATTTCATGTTAAACTGATTTGTCCACTTTCTATGATAAAACCCTTTAAAAAAAAATTGTACAAAACCGCACTTCCCATTTTAATCTCCATAATCAATACCCACTTAAACATGTCAGTAGTTTATTTATTTTTGGCTGCTCTTTCAGAATTAATTTGCCTATTGCTTTTAGCCGGAAAGTTATTAATAGTCTATTTGCACATACAATGTGTAACCCCTTCACTGCCAAAAAAAAAAAAGGTTGGAAACCAATTGACATCTGTCAACAACAGGATTCACCCGCTGGAGGAATTCTAGTGTGGGGAACACAATTTGAGGGTTAGGATGTGCTGCTGTTTTACTGGGATTAAGATGAGCCAGTTATTATCTGACATGTGATAACGTGAATTGTTTTTTGATGTTTTATTCCGGCTTGGGCCTCTCTGTCACAGGGTTCCATTTCGGTTTCCCGTTCGCCAAAGCCGTCCTTTCGGTAATCCTCCCTGCCATTCACCAATCGGTGCTACTATAGCGTGCAGTCTACCGGTGATCTGTGGTCCACTTCTCTCACGTGAATTCTGTCAGTTTAACCCTCACGTGCATTCTGTCGGTTTAACCCTCACATGCATTCTTTCAGTTTAACCCTCACATGCATTCTGTCAGTTTAACCCTCATTTGAATTCCTATAGTCAGTTGACTGTGCATATCAGTTGATTGTCTGATACCAATTATTCAGCGGGAATGCGAAATTGGTTTGGCGATTCATTCCGACGAGAGGCCTGCATACGGAAATTTAAATGCCATCGGTTACAGGCATTTTACGGTCAACCATCAAGAAAATTAGGTGGATCCAGTGTGGGGAGCAAACACGCAAGGGGTTGAAAGGTCGTGGTTGGATGCCAAAAATACGCATTTTGAAGAAAATGAGAGGCGTTCCTAATGAGCTATTTCAATCACACCTTGATCACATTTGCCGGAAAGTGCTAAGAAACGGTGCAGAAGATTTGTTTTTACAATTTCTTAAAGACATACGAAGTGTTTATCGTTACAAACCAATGAGCTATATTGTTGTATAATAAAAACCAATACATAACATATTGTTCCTTTGTTTAGTAGATAAAGTAGACTGCACGCTATAGTAGAACAATAGAAGTAGACTGCACGCTATAGTAGAACAGTAGAAGTAGACTGCCGCTCTAGTAGAACGTTAGAAGTAGAAGTAGACTGCACGCTATAGTAGAACAGTAGAAGTAGACAGCACGCTATAGTAGAACAGTAGAAGTAGACTGCACGCTATAGTAGAACAGTAGAAGTAGACTGCACGCTATAGTAGAACAGTAGAAGTAGACTGCACGCTATAGTAGAACAGTAAAAGTAGACTGCACGCTATAGTAGAACAGTAGAAGTAGACTGCACGCTATAGTAGAACAGTAGAAGTAGACTGCACGCTATAGTAGCACCCACCAACCTCTGTGTTTTGAATTTACTGAATAACAATTCCCCAGCTGGGCTCTAGTTAATAGTTAATGTCTCCGGACTCCCGGGACTGAGTTGTCTCTGCATCTGATTGAGGTTTATCATTGTTCATCTTGCAGAAGGTAACATCTGAGAATTTAATTTTCTCCTAATCCATTCTATGCGCCATATTTAACATTCCGATAATTTGATTTAAATCCAGCATAAACGGGTGTAACTTTGCTTGACTTCCACTTCATATGAAATAATGTCAGCTGTCTGCCGTACCATACAATTACTGTTATCATTGTTTTATATTTATATCATTCAGCTAAGCACTGTGCCAACTGTCAAATAAATCACTTTTTGCCAATAGAAATTGATTTTTTTTTAAATGACGTTCAACATCCTTTGTCCTTTTGTTTTTTTCTTGAAATGACAAACAGAATAACACTGATTTGTAATGACATTTCAACTGCTGAATGGCCCACAATATACAGTATATTATGCAGTAATGTTTGATAGGGAAAGTCCTGTGCAGAAACCTAAGCACAGAACTATTTATTTCCATCTCGAGCACAATAAATCATTTAAATAAATGTAATTGCATGTATATCTTTCTCGCAGCTCGTATCCAGACCCTTAACATTTTATTAATCAATACAGGGAGTTACTTGTTGATCCCTATGACTGCGCGCGCTCGGGCGCTGTGACATCACGCGCTGGGGCGATTCCTGGCCTGTAAAAATTTGCTGTCGCGTGCGTGGGGGAGGGGCGGAGCGTGGCCGTGACGGGGCCCTCATTACGCCAACTGCTCACGTGACCCGGCCATCGTGCTGCAAATATATTTGTCTCCTTAAGCTGCTCTCTGTTGCACGCGCACACGCACTATGCATGCTCACATTGCCGTGACGTGATTCATCGCCTGGACATGGCCTAAGTGGCTGGAACTCAGTTGCCAACATGAGTTACCCAAACATGGTGTTGATTTTATGTAGGATGGGCTAACAGTGTATGCAGAGCTGTACATGACCAGCAGGTGGACAGTATGTGAGTACTGCGATGTATATCTCTGAGGCTGACCCGGCGATCGAGATCTGCTTACACAATGGGTCGGTCCCAGTACCAGCGGTGGAAGTTTATGCATTGGCGGTGTGACAGGGTGAATGAACGTCACCAGCCCTGTGCCTGGCAGACCTATGTTTAGGTCTGCAGTGCAGCAGTGACCAGGTTAATATTCAGCTGGGAAGGTCTTGTCAATTAGTCTGGTCCCAGCGGCCTCATCAAGGAGCTTTAAAAACCCCAGGCTGCACACACATGTGGCCTGTCTGATCCAGGGAGAGATACTGAAAGGCTGAGGGAAAATTACTGCTATAAGGTCTGTCTTGCCTGTACTGTTTTTGCTATACTGTTGTTCTGGACTTTGAAAGGGCAAGCCCTGCTCAGGACTTATTTTCTGTTTTGTTCTACATGCTGAAAAGAAGCTGTTTTGTTTTTGTGTTCCATATTTTTAAGGCTCAAATAAATAAGCCTTCTCAAGAAAACCCACAAGTGATACATAATATATATTTTCTTTAACTGTGCATGCAATGTCTTGTATATAATGTATACCTTGTTCATTTATGTAACTGTATTTGTGTCGCGCTTGTGCTCTCCTCACAAGCACAGGGAGAAAGGGAAGGACCCATTAGCGAGGTGGGGAGGCCGCAGGGGATACGAAGGGAGTAAGTTGCCGCGCAGCTTGGGATCGGCGCACGTAGTCACGTGACCGCGCCGCGCGCATGAGAATGCGCGACGCGTCCGGAGGTGCGGTGCCTACTCAGAGACACGAGTGATCCAGCTGCATGTGCGCACGTGCTCTGACAGCAGAGCGGGAGTGCGCGCGTACTCAGGCACCAACGCGGGGGTTGCTGAGAAGCCAGCGCTTCAGCACGGGAGTCTGGGAATGGAAACCAGGAACAAGGTACAGGAACATGGGCATAGAGTCCAGAGCACAAGGTAACATCCAGAGAAGGATTGCTTCTTGGAGAACGTCCAGATTTCTTAAAGGCATAGTAACAAAAACAGCAAGGTGCAGCGAAACTAAATAAACATAAGGGTTCTTAGTCTAATCCATTGGCCAAGGAATTATAAGCCTGCTACCACGTCAAGGTGAACCCTACTTAGCAGGTACCTACACTACCCGACGGTAAACTAACCTTAGTAGTATAAGAGTGACTGTCCCAGTCTTCCGGAATCCACAGGAGATAAGTAAAGGTCCCAAGGAGGTCCAGGCAGGTATGCGATGAGTACTAGCAGGCACCAGGGCTGGTAGCAAAAGACTAATAGCAGAGAGAAAGTCAAAGAGAGGCTTACTTCCTGTCAGGAGGAAGAGGGCAGGGTTTGCCAGAAAGCAAGATGGCGTTGCTTGCTTCAGAATCCTTAAAGACACAGGATCTTGACTCGCAGCTAAGGTCGGCAATCAGAAGTAAACGGGTAAGGAAGGGACACACCGCAGGGGGCGTGTTCCGCGCATCGTTACAGTACCCCCCTCTTAAGGATCGAACTCCGAGCGATCCAAGAGACTTAGGGGCAGCGATGCATAGGAAGGTAGGCTCGCAGCTAGAGGCAGCGCCCGCCACACAGAGAATCAACAGGGAATCTTGACTCGCAGCTAGAGGGCGGCGCACGCCATACAGGGAGACATCAGGAAAACTAGGCAAGAGGGCAGCGCCCGCCACACAGGGAATCAACAGGGAATCTTGACTCGCAGCTAGAGGACGGCGCATGCCATTCAGAGAGACATCAGAGAAACTAGGCATGGGTAGAGAATACGCCACAAGGGGGCGTGAAGTTGACTCGCAGCTGGAGGGCGGCGCACGCCGTCACGTGTACGCGCCACGCGTGAGAGAATGCGTGACGCGACCGGGGGTGGCCGGGCTCCGTGCTACGAGTAGGGAACCGCGGGTGCGTGCATGCTCTATAAGGAGAGCGGGAACTGAGATGCGGCAGGTAAGGAGGGAGCACGCCGCAGGGGGCGTGTTCCCCGACTCCTTACAGTATCCCCCCCTTCAGGATCGGACTCCGAACGATCCTTACTAGACTAGGGGGGACTATAGGATCTCCCAATGTTACAGGGGTACAGGAACGGGCCTCTGCATGGAGCCAGCAGCAGGCCTCAGGAACATGGACACGAACATGGCATGGAACATGGAGACAGGCGGGGCCACCTCTGGGGGTCCGTTTGTTGGGCCGAGCATAATGTCACATCCAGAGAAAGATTGCTTCTTGGAGAACATCCAGACTTCTTAAAGGCATAGTAACAAAAACAGCAAGGTGCAGTGAAACTAAATAACATAAGGGTTCTTAGTCTAATCCATTGGCCAAGGAATTATAAGCCTGCTACCACGTCAAGGTGAACCCTACTAAGCAGGTACCTACACTACCCGACGGTAAACTAACCTCAGTAGTATGAGTGACTGTCCCAGTCTTCCGGAATCCACAGGAGATAAGTAAAGGTCCCAAGGAGGTCCAGCAGGAGCAGTATGAGATGAGTACCAGCAGACACCAGGGCAGGCAGCAAAAGACTAATAGCAGAGAGAAAGTCAAAGAGAGGCTTACTTCCTGTCAGGAGGAAGAGGGCAGGGTTTGCCAGAAAGCAAGATGGCGTTGCTTGCTTCAGAATCCTTAAAGACACAGGATCTTGACTCGCAGCTAGAGGGCGGTGATCAGAAGTAAACAGGTAAGGAAGGGACACGCCGCAGGGGGAGTGTTCCGCGCATCGTTACAGTACCCCCCTCTTAAGGATCGAACTCCGAGCGATCCAAGAGACTTAGGGGCAGCGATGCATAGGAAGGTAGGCTCGCAGCTAGAGGGCAGCGCCCGCCACACAGAGAATCAACAGGGAATCTTGACTCGCAGCTAGAGGGCGGCGCACACCATACAGGGAGACATCAGGGAAACTAGGCAAGAGGGCAGCGCCCGCCACACAGAGAATCAACAGGGAATCTTGACTCGCAGCTAGAGGACGGCGCATGCCATTCAGAGAGACATCAGAGAAACTAGGCATGGGTAGAGGATACGCCACAAGGGGGCGTGAAGTTGACTTGCAGCTGGAGGGCGGCGCACGCCGTCACGTGTACGCGCCACGCGTGAGAGAATGCGTGACGCGACCGGGGGTGCGGTGCCTACTCAGAGACACGAGTGATCCAGCTGCATGTGCGCGCGTGCTCTGACAGCAGAGCGGGAGTGCGCGCGTACTCAGGCACCAACTCGGGGGTGCTGAGAAAGCCAGCGCTTCAGCACGGGAGTCTGGGAATGGAAAACCAGGAACAGGTACAGGAACATGGGCATAGAGTCCAGAGCACAGGTAACATCCAGAGAAGGATTGCTTCTTGGAGAACGTCCAGATTTCTTAAGAATAGTAACAAAAACAGCAAGGTGCACGAAACTAAATAAACATAAGGGTTCTTAGTCTAATCCATTGGCCAAGGAATTATAAGCCTGCTACCACGTCAAGGTGAACCCTACTTAGCAGGTACCTACACTACCCGACGGTAAACTAAACCTTAGTAGTATAAGAGTGACTGTCCCAGTCTTCCGGATCCACGGAGATAAGAAAGGTCCCAAGGAGGTCCAGGCAGGTATGCGATGAGTACTAGCAGGCACCAGGGCTGGTAGAAAAGACTAATAGCAGAGAGAAAGTCAAAGAGAGGCTTACTTCCTGTCAGGAGGAAGAGGGCGGGTTTGCCAGAAGCAAGATGGCGTTGCTTGCTTCAGAACTCCTTCAAGACCACAGGATCTTGACTCGCAGCTAGAGGGCGGCGATCAGAAGTAAACGGGTAAGGAAGGGACACACCGCAGGGGGCGTGTTCCGCGCATCGTTACAATTTGTAACCATGTATTATTTTGTTTTACTCTGTGCCCAGGACATACTTGAAAACGAGAGGTAACTCTCAATGTATTACTTCCTGGTAAAATATTTTATAAATAAATAAAAATAAATAATACATGTACCCTGCCACAGGCAGCTAATGAGATAACATGCAATGCTTTGGGGAGAAACATATATTGAAACACCCTGTACCTCATTTATGCTGTAATAGTTATATATAAGTCTGTAGAATACAGCATTAAAAGCTGTGGCCTGTAAACCTCTTTCTTTCGGTTTTCCAGGAGCGGTGGTTCTTGCTTTCGTGGTTTGCTGGCTGCCGTATCACGTGCGACGCTTGATGTTTTGCTACATTCCTGAGGAGCTGTGGACAGAGTGAGTAATAAACAGGTCTCTGAGAGGTGCAGGTTCTCTCCTTCACAGTCTGACCTTATACTTCCAGCCGGCTCGGAAAGTTACCCGCTCCGCCCGGGAGCAATGTAACCCGCTCTGACAGGTGCGGGTAAAGGGTAAATAGTTATAGTCTGTGAGGATCCCTAGAGATCCAATATATCGGCACAGCACGAGAGATTATCACGTAAAAGTAGTTTATTGGGTCCAAAATGCACACATATGCCCGACGTTTCAGGCTGGGGACCGAAACATCGGTCATGTGTGTATTTTGGACGCAATAACCGACTTTTACGTGATAATCTATCGTGCTGTGCCGATATATTGGATCTCTAGGGATCCTCACAGACTATAACTATATATATATAAATTTGGAGAAATTGAGTTTTATTTTCCTTTTGATAAATCTGGTAGGATTTCTCCCCTCCCCCCCCCCCCCCCCCCCCCGCGCTTTTGTAGCTGCGAGACGTGACATACATAACTCCCAGTTATACCCTCAATGGTCAGTTCACCGTAGATGTGAGAGTGACATCAGATAGGCAAAGTTTATGTTTGTGAGCATTCCAGCTCCCTTCTGAATTATCCAACAATACACTTGCTGGCTTTGCTTGTGAGAACATTCTGCTGAGCCCCAAAAAATGAGCATATTGGGAAAGTGTTCCTCTGGGCCCACAGAGTAACCGCAGGGTAACTGAGTAACACTGAGTGGAAGCGTCCCCTACTTAGCACGCTGCCATTTGTCAAACCCAGTGACAAGGACAAGTATTTCAACGTTAGATTTGAATGGATTTTAGCCAAATCCATGTGGAGAGAGACCTCTGCTTAATGTTTTGAGACTTCTGTTTTATTGAGGCTGCTAAAAAGGACAAATACTTACATCGCTTCTGTATTATCTGCCAGCAGCTCAGAGAAGAGACAAATTGACCCGCTCATACAACTTTTATGTGGCTTTTTCTGCACTTTAACACTCCTTTGCCCCCGATCTTGTATGAATTCCAGGTTAGTTGCTGTGCTGTTCCATCAGCAAGGACACTTACTCATTCCCAATAGCATATTTATGGTATCCTTTTCCTGTGCTGCAGACCCCTCTGGCAAAACTGGAAGGGTTAAGCAGGACACAATGGGCTATTGCTGAAGACCCATACAGGATAAGTTAGATCCGGCCTGTTGCCTCTTTTGCCTTCACCTTTAAATCCAATCTGAAGACTGTCTCAAGCACTAGTAGGCTTTCCAAGATGGACGAGAAGCGGTCATTACTTGCTAATATTAACATGGAGAGGAGCTAGGGGACACAATACCAGACATTCCGAGTGGGCCTTCATTCCCATGTTATTCCTACACATCCTCCACCCAATGGATTAGATGTCTCTCTGGGGCATTGTATCACTGGCCTAGCAATAGTAGAGGCACATGGCATCTCTTTCTGGTAGCTTAAACCTCTCTACCAAATGGCTACAAATGTACCTAGTTTGTTTCTCACTTAATAGCATCCTGTAACAAAACGCATCAGTGTAATTGCATTCATTAGACAGATTCAATCGCCATAAAAACTAACACATAATGCAGATGTGAAAACATTTTATTAAGGCATCCCGGATAAATAATTACATGGAGAAAGTCTATATCACCGCTACAATGAATCCATTATGAGGGTTTTAGAGGTTATTGATACAAGATATCACTGCACAATGCAGAATTGATATTTTTGGGGGGTGTATATGAGGGGTTGTCTGTGTTTCCCTGCCCCCAATACCCCCACACCTGTGAAGCTCAAGCTGTTGTATTTTCTGCCTCCACAGCTTCATGCACGATTTGTACCACTACTTCTACATGATGACCAATGTCCTGTTCTACGTCAGCTCCACGGTTAACCCCATCCTCTACAACCTGGTGTCTGCCAACTTCCGCCAGATCTTTGTCTCCACGCTCAGTTTTTTATGCCCACCCTGGAGGATGAAGAAAAAGCGCCCAAACTTCACCAGGAAATCTAACAGTATCTCCAGCACCAACCACACCTTCTCTACCCAGATCACCAGGGAAACACCATACTGAGGACCCAGGGGGCCACTCCAAGAAGCTCAGTCTCGCTTCCCACCATGACAATGCCTTTACTTCTCATTGGTGACACATTAGGTATATTTAAGCCAGTAGCTGAATCTCTGACATTTCCATTGTTCTGCCGATCACCGTGTCTGCATCGTGAGTCCTTCAATGGTTTTTGCACAAAACTGGTAGCAACTGATGACCCGGAGCTTTTGATGGGTGTCCAATCTGGTTTATCAAGTATAAAAGAAACCATCAACAGGACAATACGCTAGGACAGTTATTGCTACTGGGAGAGTGTGGGTAGATCAAAATAAGTATCTTACCCAGATGATGGATGTAAATATCTCTTGACCACAGCAACTATGTTACTGTTTTTGACCAGTGATAAGTTAGACTTTATGAGTTTGGTAGACTTTCCAAAAGAAGGCATGGTAGTGATGCAATGGCAAGATCCCAGGCGAGGCAGTGAGGGACTGTAAAGAACAGGACAGTGGCATTGTGTTAAGTTAGAGTCCTTTATTTCAGGATTTTGAAACTGTATACCTGTTTGAACCTGGAGTGTAGGCACTTCCAGACCAGTGTGACAACGTAATCGGAGGAAGAAGACTCTACATGAATCGTAGCATCCAACTCCTGGTATCTTACAAGAGAGCTGCTGCATAGCGGCTACGGTGTAACTCGTAAATTCAAAAGATTGTGGGTTCAGTTACACCAATGGGCACCAGCATTGACTCTTGGGTGTATCAGCGTTTATCTTCCTGCACTACCGTTGGGTAATAATATCTAAGTACCTTTCACGCCTCTCCTTTTGGAGGCTGCAGAGTAACGTGCCATAAAAGAGCCATCAGGGTTTCAGAGGGTTGGATGAATGCCAATGACGGGTGACTGCAAGGTCCTTTGGCGTTGTCACTGTATAATTACAATATATTGTTATTATTGATGTTACACTGGGAAGTAACCCAACAAGGATTGGATTTCGAACCTGTGAGTGGACTTAAAAATGGAGTCACAGACTTTCACGAGATCACTGCGGCTTCAACAGCTCACAGAAAAATGTCCGCTGAATGAGCAGAGGCATGGTAAGGAAATGTGTCTCGTTTCCAGCTGCCCTGTAAAGGTAAACACCCTTTCCCTGCTGTCCAGCTTCTGTAAATAACAGAAACATGCACATCCAGTGCTTTCTAGGATTCTAATGAAGTCAGAAGGAGACTTGCCTGCCTGTGTCTGCCTGGGGTGACCTCTGACAAATCCTGGAACTGATGTGGGAGATAATTGATGTGATAGCAGAGATGGAAGGATAATGCAAACGTGAGGGTGGGAGAGATGTGAGAGGGAGAAGAATAAGGGGAGTGCAGGAGAAAAAGAAAGGGGAAGCACAAAATGTGAATGACTTGAACTTTGAAGGATTGGACAGTGACAGGCAAATAAAGTGACCTCACAATGTACAAAGTAACACACATATTGGGGGAACCCATTTGTAAATGATACCGCTGGTCTAATGGTACAAGCATCATTATGTAGAGACCAGTGTTTAGGGTCACATGTGCCCATATTCACCCCATGCATATCCCATGTATGTATATCTTTATTTATATACTGCCGTCCAGGTACGTAGCACTTTACAATACAAGTAACACAATATTATAACACAATGGGAATAAGCGCTTCAGCCAAAACAGTAGGAAAAGGAGTGCCTCCCCCGAAGAGCTTACAATCGAGGTGGTAAGTGGGGAGAAGTTGCAGAGACAGAAGGAGGGCGTTCTGTTAAATACGTGGCCCACGGTCAGTATATATGAGATGTATAGTATCACCCAGCAGAGCTACCCATATGCTTCGTGGAAAGAGTGTAGTCCATACCGTGGCTGTGCTATATGGTCTGCTGTTCTCTCAATGTAATCCTTTTATAAAGGGTGAGAACACCCTGATGAATATGCCATGAGCAGATGTGTTTCCTCGATGAGTTTGATAGAACTCCTTTCCTGGACTTATAGGACTGGAACGTTTCAATGTCATTGTCAGGTTTGATCAGTCAGTGCTGGGGTATTCCAGCACGAAATTACAGAGGGAAACTTCTTGGGAGTATCTGAAAATCCGATACCAAAAGAAGTCTCCTGTGCACATTATATCAACAGTCGGAAGTGGGGTTACCTCGATCACACCACCCAATCCATGAGCAAGGAAGTGCAGAGGGAAGTAACTCATCGGGGACTGATTTCAGAGACATTGCCGCTGTAAGTGTTCAGTGATATTAACAAGCAGTGAGGAAAAGATGTTTGTGCGATTAATGGGTATGATTGCAATTTAACGCAAACATTATATTTTCAGTCTGAAAATAACCAACATGCAGCCTGGTTCCAGGACAAAGTGAGGGGAAAAGATGTCGGGAAACTCTATAACTAATAGTGACTTAATTGGTTATTTTAGGAACAATTACTAACACAGCTTTGCCAGCACTTCAGTCAGCTGCAAAAGTGTCTGCATGGGGTCCCCTCATTTCCCCTACAAAAGTCCTCATAAAGCATGAGACCCCCCTCTATGTAACCCTCCAAGTCTGTGTTGTAAAGCAAGTATCGTGTGCAACTGTTGCAATTTTATTTTGTAGGACCTCCCTCCCTCCCTTGTTTGTAAAAATGAATGACTGTGACGTTGTGTACCAGAAAACCTCATTGTGTTTGTGCGATCTCCTATGCCTCTTGCACTTTAATAAAGTATCTGGGTTTTTTTGTGTGTGTTTTTTATTGTATGTCAGGCGGTCGGGTTAGAAGTTCATGTTCACGAACATCTATTGTGTAATTTTCATGTTAGTCCAATAAAAGATATCACAGTCTGCAGAGAATCCCCTTTTCATGTATCGGTATGGACAATGCATTACTGTGACGATGCTCGTCTCCAAATCAGAAAGCGGACCCGCAGGCCTGAGGCAGGGATGCCCATTAACCAACCAGAGCCCAGAGACGGAGTCCTGTTAGAGTATACGTGGTCGGTATGCAGGCAAAAGGTCAGGGAATGTGACAGGCAGCGAGGTCAGGGTCAGCAACAGGAATTCCAAATGAACAGGGAAGCCACAGGGATAGGCAAGCCACAGCAACAGGTAAGCCTCTGGAACAGGGAAGCCACGGGGATAGGCAAGCCACAGCAACAGGTAAGCCTCTGGAACAGGGAAGCCACGGGGATAGGCAAGCCACAGCAACAGGTAAGCCTCTGGAACAGGGAAGCCACGGGGATAGGCAAGCCACAGCAACAGGTAAGCCTCTGGAACAGGGAAGCACAGGGATAGGCAAGGCAACAGCAACAGGTAGACCTCTGGAACAGGGAAGCCACGGGCAGTCCATAGGCAAGCACAGCAACAGGTATAGCCTTGGACAGGGAAGCACGGGGATAGGCAAGCCACAGCAACAGGTAAGCCTCTGGAACAGGGAAGCCACGGGGATAGGCAAGCCACAGCAACAGGTAAGCCTCTGGAACAGGGAAGCCACGGGGATAGGCAAGCCACAGCAACAGGTAAGCCTCTGGAACAGGGAAGCTACACATGGATAGGCAAGCCACAGGGAAGGCTCAGGAACTAGAGCCCAGGGTGGCCAGGAACAAAGGGAAACATATAGACACATAGAAACATATAGAGAAAATTGTGACACAAGAAGTTTAAACTTCCTAGCTAAACCCCCCCAAATATCCATGTTTCTTGTCATGGAAAGTACCAATAGAAAGAAGCACACATCTATTTATACGTTTATTTCTGCAACACTGCTCTAATATCTCCGAAAGCTTCAAATTGGAGAGACGTTATATATATTTATTCTTAAAAACAAAAAAAAGTTTAAAATATTCATTAAAGCTGCTTATGGTGGGATACAGAACATATGCCCTACTCTAATTAGCTGAAGGTTCTGTACCTTGACCAATAGAAGCAAGAGATCCGATCAGATGATTCCACTCTGACAACCAGGAAAGAAGTAACAAACAGCTGACACAAATCAAAGAAAAGTCTCATGATAATAATGGGATATAGTTTGGGAGGCAGCAGCTGTGTAATTTGTCCCCACTGCATCCCACTAACCTGTGATTATTTTATTCTAGGGGACATATAAGGCACTGAAGGGACTGAATTCTCCCTAAATGTGAACAAGATACATTATTATCCATCCCTCTGTAATTGTATCCATGTAAACAGCACACTCGGGCTGCTCTGACAAATTACATGATGAGGAAGCTAATTATTGTGGCTAATTATCTGACTAAATATGAATAATGATGCCTAATGTAGGGCGCTGGAGAGCTGACTCCCGCTGAGCATGTGTGGGGTGCAGAGCATACTGTTCAGGTCTCTGCAAATAGCAGAGGGGTGACTCAGAGGAGCCTACAATAGAACTGACTCAGAAGACTCAGAATTTCCCTGCTCTGTATGGTTGACCCATCTCTGTGCAAGGACATCGGCAGAGGGAGCAATTAGTAAGGGCCCAGGCAGCACTCTGCATCCCACAACCCCCATCCCACTAAAGAAGCAGCAGTGAAAAGAATACATGAAAGGTTCATGAACATTGCAGTCATGCATGTGATACAGCCAACTGTGTACAATGAAACCACAGAAAAACTGCGCACTACACACAATATTTCACATGATATCCAAGAAATAGATAAGCGTGGAAATGACTTGCTAGTACTCAGTGCTGTGAGGGTCCTCTTTTGAGTTTAAACTGAGAAAGTCATTTTTAAAAGGAGATTCTTAAACAGAGTTTGACCTCTCTGCATTGTAGGGGATGTAAAAAGAAAAGAAACGTGCAAAATATAAAAGACTCCATGGTGTAGTAACTTAAAAACTATTTAATATTGGTCAAGAGCAAGCCTGTAAACACACGACCCAATAAACCATGCCATAAGGCCTGGAGCTTGTGTGTCCAGGATGGAGTGTGGAAGAGAAGTTGTTTGGCCGTTCGTCAGGGAGAGAGGGTATTGGGGGGTGGGAGAGAGGATGGAGGAGAGAGAGAGGGAATGGGGAGGAGAGAGAATGGGGGGGGGGGGGGGGGGGGGGGGGTGGGGTATAGAGAGGGGATGGGGCAGAAGGGATGGAGGAGAGAGAAGGAATGGCAGTAGGAGAGGGGATGGGGAGGAGAGAGAATGGGGGAGGGAGGGGATGGGGAGAGAAGGAATCGGGGGAGAGGGAAGGGAGGAGAGGGAATGGAGGAGAGGGAATGGGGGTGGGAGAGAGATGGTATTGGGAGGAGATAGAATAGGGGAGAAAGAGGGGATGGGGGAGAGAGAGGATGGAGGAGAGAGGGGATGGGGGGAGAGAGAATGGGGGAGAGAGAAAGGATGGGGGGGAGGTGCAGGGGGAGTAAGAGGGAAGTGGGGAGAGATGGGACGGGGGAGAGAGAATTGGGTAGAGAGATAGTCACTATAACCTATGCAAGTCAGTTATTCCGAAGGCTACTTTTTATTTTTAACTTCTGCCCCTCTGATGATGCAGCCCGAGTCTTGAAGTCGGATTTAAGAATTCGTCCCCCGCACTATTTTGAGTTTGACGGGCATGGTCAAGAGTAAGGTCCTCTACTCACAAACGGGTTTTGTATTACACTTTTTACATGGGGTACAATGATGCGAGTATGTGGCTGAGGGAGGTACTGTAACCATCTTGTTCCATCCCACGTTACTCCTGTGTCTCCTGTTTGTCTAAGCAGTGCCGGACCGAGAGAGTATCTCACCCGAGCAGGTCGCTCCCTCCTCCTGCAGTGTTGCCACCTGGCGACGTGTTGCCATGACAATGAGACGCCACATGATGTCCCATTGTCATGGAAATGCGTTGCCATGTGATGGGACGCTGAAAGAGGAGGCGGCAACAAGGTAAGTGCGCGCACGCGCTCCGACCGCATCTTCAAATGTCTGAGTCCTGCACAGCCTCGCCAATGTCGAGGGACATTTAAAGATGGCGTGTCGACGCGGTGACGGCAGCAGCAAGGGACATTAACATTGATGAGGAAGCTCGACCACTCCGCTCCGTCAATGTCCCATGTGGCCGAGCGCCCTCGTCAATGTCACTTGCCGCCACTCAGAGACCAGCACCGCTCGCACGCGCCATGTTTAAATGTTCTTCGACATTGACGAGGCTGCGCTGGACACGGACATTTAAAGATGGCGCCAGAGTTGGAGCGCGCGGTGCCTTTTCGGTTGGCGCCTCAGGTAAGTGCCCTTAATCCGGCACTGGGTCTAGGTCACTAGTATAATGTATCACAATATATGGTATTCTCTTAGGCCTAAACCCTGTCACAATATGTCACATCCTCTCCATATCCATTGTAACTAGATACCATCGCTCTACCATACTGTATTTCTGCCGTACGAAAGGTTCGACAGCTGGTAACGGGGCATCTATATGTTATATCCAATAAAAGGTGTTAA
Organism: Ascaphus truei; assembly: GCA_036426205.1. NCBI lineage: Eukaryota > Metazoa > Chordata > Amphibia > Anura > Ascaphidae > Ascaphus > Ascaphus truei. The sequence continues at coordinate 2,547,746 of CM071587.1, forward strand.
CCGACCTACTCCAACTCTCTCCTCTGTAATTTTACTGCATTAAAACATATACACATCACACGTATGTCATACAACACCCTGATACTTTCATTGGTTTAATGCTGGAGACTCAATGATGTGATATACATATATATATATATTTTCAGGGGAGGATGCTACATTTTCACTACACCGTTATTTTAGGTGCAAAGTGGATAGAGAACGGATAAGAATGGGCCCTCCGAGGTCTGCCAGCAGATATTAACCCCTTCACAGCCAGAGTGCTCTATAATACATTGAAAGTTAACGGTTCCTCTTCCCCCCCCGCGCAGGGGCCCTAACGTTTTCCGTTCTGCGCAATGCGCTGTTTATGCTTCGCTACTAATGTTTTCGTTCATCGGCATCCTTTGGCGAGTGAAGTGTTATTATCGCGGTTACCTACCGTGAAAAGCAAGCCGTAAAAATGAAACAATGTGACCCTGGTGTGATATTCAGGGGAGTTTGGAAAGAGGAGGCAGCGTTGCGGGGTTTATTGCTGCGCTCGGGGGAAAGATCTCTCTTCATCTGAGCCTTTCCGTAGCATTTATACCACAAAGCGCAGGTAAAAGGATGCTTTGGCATTAGTACGCAGATTATTCATCCTGGAGACAAAATAAGCAATAAACTGAACACACTGTATCGCATTACACTGAACAATACAACAATAACACGCAGCCATACAGATGTGATGCAGAATTATTGCCAGCTTTCATTCCCATTGAAAATAAGGGTCAGAAGTGCAGGATGGGGGGGGGGGGGAGGAGTATAAAGACATCAAAAATAGCTTTGTATAAAATCAGGTATTTTGGACATAATTGCCTAACGCTTAGTTTTTTTCCCCCCCAGTTGCTACATTCATTATGAGATCCAGCGTTAGCTGACACATTTTATTGTAAATGTAATTCTGAAACATTATTATTGTCATTTTCTAAAAAAAAAATGAAGTAATAGTTTTTTTGTAATGATTGCCGATTATTGCAAATTTCCTTGGATACATCTGGTGTAGTTATTTTTTCCCAGTAATATACTGTATAATATGAGAAGCCGTTTCCATGTGCTGGAGAAGATTGGAATCCCATTCATTTGAATGGAGCAGACATCTTCTAAAGCTTGGGAAGTAGCTTCACAAGATATTGAAAAGCAGCAGTAACCCCATAGACTGCAGCAGAGACCTACCCCAGGGGTAGGTTATGGCCTGTTCTCTTGTACCAAGTCTTACGGAACATTTGCCCCAATACATTCACTTGGTGGGCTTTGCACTGTCTTCCTGAAGCCGATCTGGTCACGGGGTCATCGCTGGAACCAGGCAGCTCAGCTGGGGTTGTTAGGTGGCAATCTTGTTTGATTGACTGGATCAGAGATTGGCTCTGGCACTGGTCACCAAGGTTTTTGAGCAGGGCGGCGAGCTGAGGAGGATAGAACGGGCACCAGGGACCTTTATTACAAACCCAGAATGTCTTTAGTGTAGAAACTCTAACAGTGCAGGTCTCCTCTAAGACAGAAATACAACGTAGAGCTCTACTCACAAGTTCATAATGAAGTTCTCCATTTAATGCAGGGGTGGGGAACCTTTTTTCTGCCAAGGGCCATTTGGATATTTATAACATCGTTCGTGGGCCATACAGACACAGACAGGCAGGCACACGGCAGGCACACGGCAGGCACACGGCAGGCACACAGCAGGCATGTAGGCACACATAACCCGGCCGCCCTACCTCTGGTAGTTGCTGCTTCTGCTGGGGGGATCGTGTAGGGCGGATGCTGGGGTAAGTGCGGGGGAAACTGCTGGAGAAGCATGGGGGAAGTGCGGGGAATGCTGCGGGGACTGCTGCGGGGACTGCTGCGGGGGAAGTACGGTGGCTGCTGGGGGATTGCTGGGCCTAGTACGGTGGCTGCTGGGGATCATGTAGGGCTGCCGGCGCCTCACACCACCTCCTCCCTCCTCCTGATCGGGTGTGCGGCGGCCATTTGTTTTAAAATTAGCGCGACCCCGGTTATAGCAGTTGCCTTAGCAGGGCCAAACCAAATGATTTCGAGGGCCTTATACGGCCCTCGGGCCTGACGTTCCCCACCCCTGATTTAATGTAACAGCCAAGAACAACGTTTTAGGTCCATATGGACCTATCATGATGAAAGCTCCATATGGGACCTGAAACGTTGTCTAAATGGAGAACTTCATTATGAACGTGTGAGTAGACCTCTACTTTGTATCTCTCCCTTAGAGGAGACCGGCACTTTGAAGGAATTGTTTGTCTGTGTCGTGTTGTGCGCACACGCCGGTTTCTCCTCGCCTGCGGCGGTTTCCCCGCACTTTGGAACTGAACTCTAACAGTAACTGCAACAATTATTTGTTAAAGTAACAATAAACTTCTCCCAACAGGCGACTCTCTGGCTTCAACCTGGCCGGGGGGTGTTATTATTATTATTGTTCATTTGTAAAGGGCCAACCTATTCCACAGCACAGTACAAAGGGGGGCACAGAGATTAGATAATTACATAAACAGAGATACATACAAATAAGGACAGACAAGCACAAACACATACAGAAGGTAACGAGCGCTCTGATCCTGAGAGCTTACACTCTAGAGGGAATAAGGGGCAATGTTGAAAGAAAAAAGTAAAGTGACTGCTCACTGTGGGATGGAGTATACATCAGGATGGAGTATGGTCCAGTCGCACAGCTGATCCCATTAAGCACAGCTGTTCCCAATGGTGATGGAGGGAGAGGTGGGTGTTAGGAGCCAGACAGGCTTCCATGAAACAGCGAGTTTTTAAATGTCTGGGGGAGATAGTATGTGATGGGGAATTCCAGAGAGAGGGGGCAGTAAGGTAGAAGTCTTGCAGACTGGATGTTGTGGGCAGAATGTAGGGGGCATTTAGGGATATATTTGGGGATGAGAGGTAAGGGGGGAGGGCAGTGTCGTTGAGACCTTTGTAAATCAGAACTAGGGTTTTTAATTTGATTCTAGAGGCTCTGGGAAGCCAGTGTAGGGTTATGCGGGCTGGAGCAGTAGAAGTGGAGCGGTGAGTGAGGTAGAGGCTCTGGGAAGCCAGGGTAGGGTTATGAGTAGTGGAGCAGTAGAAGTGGAGCGGTGAGTGAGGTAGAGGCTCTGGGAAGCCAGGGTAGGGTTATGCGTAGTGGAGCAGTAGAAGTGGAGCGGTGAGTGAGGTAGAGCTCTGGGAAGCAGGGAGGTTATGCATAGTGGAGCGGCAGAGGTGGAGGTGAGTGGGTAGAAGCTCTGGGAAGCCGGGTAGGATTGATTAGTGAGCGTCAGAAGGTAGCGGTAGTGAGGTAGAAGCTCTGGGAAGCCAGGTAGGGATATAGTAGTGGAGCGGCAGAAGTGGAGCGGTGAGTGAGGTAGAGGCTCTGGGAAGCCAGGGTAGGGTTATGCGTAGTGGAGCAGTAGAAGTGGAGCAGTGAGTGAGGTAGAAGCTCTGGGAAGCCAGGGTAGGGTTATGCGTAGTGGAGCGGCAGAAGTGGAGCGGTGAGTGAGGTAGAAGCTCTGGGAAGCCAGGGTAGGGATATGAGTAGTGGAGCGGCAGAAGTGGAGCGGTGAGTGAGGTAGAAGCTCTGGGAAGCCAGGGTAGGGTTATGCGTAGTGGAGCAGTAGACGTGGAGCAGTGAGTGAGGTAGAGGCTCTGGGAAGCCAGGGTAGGGTTATGCGTAGTGGAGCGGCAGAAGTGAAGTGGTGAGTGAGGTAGAGGATATGGGAAGCCAGTGTAGGGATATGGGTAGGGGAGCAGCAGAAGTGGAGCGGTGAGTGAGGTAGATGAGTCTGGCAGCAGCATTTGTAATGAATTGAAGTCCGGATGGACGGACAAGGGAAATACCAACTAAGAGAAAGTTGCACTAATCGAGGAGGGACAGCGAGTGACTGATTACTATTTTAGTTGCATCATGAGTGAGAAAAGTGCGTACCTTGGCAATATTTCGGAGGTGGATACAGCAGGGCTACGCGAGGGACTGAATGTGAGGAATTAAGGGAAGATCAGGGTCAAAGATGACCCGTAAACAGTGGACTTGAGGTGTTAATGAGATTGTGGTGTTACTGAGAGTGAGGGAGAGTGTTGGTGTAGGAGTGGGAGGGAGAAGAGTATTAATTCTGTGTTGGACACGTTAAGCTTCAGGTAATGGTGGGACCTCCAGGACACGATTGCAGAGAGATAGTGACACAAGACAGGAGAGATAGGATGAGGTCAGGGGAGGAGATGACAACACTTTCACCCAAGAACGATGGAATAACTGATCATAACTGCAGCGTGGGGATTTTTACCCAGACCTCCACACAGGCAGCCTTGCCCGTCACCCCTGCAGTGAGGGACAGATTCAAGGGCTACATGGAACAGGTTCTTGGCTGCTCACCACGGACCCGGCATGCCCCGAGCCCCTAAAGGAAAGGAGAGGTGTGAGTAACCTGAGGCAAGGGAGCGATCTGCGCAGGTGTAATCACCCACAGGTATTCCTGAATACAAGCAGCTGGACCCTTTAGCCACTACACAGACCTGTAATGTTTGCTCATCACGAATTGGTGCTACACAGTAACCGGGGTGCCAGGGATATCACAGGGACACTATCAGTACAATCGCACTAGCACTGGATGGAGTGATTTGATTGTTGTACAAACTGCGTTTTAGTTGTTCACTGTGTTACTGTTAGTGGCTGGTTACCTTTAACCCCATTAGACATGGGGAATAGCCTGGTTCTCTCTTCCACCTCCATCATAGAGAAAGGTGAACCCCCAACGCATGTGCCTGGTGAGTTGTCTGATTTATACTGCACTGTTACATCCTGATACTCTTGGGGAGGTGAACTCAGGCTCCCGCCCTCGATATATATATATCACATAAGGGGGAAAAAGAGGGGTTACACCTTCAAGGCAACCCTTCACAGATCCCAACAGAGAGAGGGGGTAAAGATGAGTAGACAGCAGAGAATGAAACACAGAGGGAGCGGTGAGATAGGTAGGATCGGAACCAAAACAAGGCTGCGTCACAGAGGCCAATGTAGGGGAGAGTGTTTAGAATGGGGTGATCAACAGTGTCAGACAGCAGAGAGATCCAGGAGAAATAGTAAGGAGAACTGACCCTTAGACTTAGCTGTGAGTAGGTCATTGTCCACTTTTATTAGAGCTCTCTCAGTGGAGTGTAGAGGACGGAAACCAGATTGCAAAGGGTCAAGCAGAGAAAGTACTGTAAGTCAGGTGGTTGTATACAAGTCGCTCAAGGTGCTTGGAGGCAAAGGGGAGATGAGAGATAGGGTGGTAGTTAGAGAAGGAAGCTGGGTCAACACAGGTTTTTTTTGAGATTGTGCGTGTTTGAAAGAAGATGGGAATGTGCCACAGGTGAGAGAGAAGTTAAAAAGGTGAGTTAGGGTGGGGTTTGGTGTGCCAGAGAGGGAGTGGATGAGATATGAGAAAATAAGATTAAGGGGCAGGGATGAAATTATGATAGGTGCACGGAGACTTCATCCTCAGTCACAGGGAGAAATGAGCTGAGAGTGGATTTAGGTGTGCGAGGGGAGATAGGTGTGCAAGGGGAGGTAGGTGTGCGAGAGGAGGGAGGTGTGCGAGAGGAGGTAGGTGTGCGAGAGGAGGGAGGTGTGCGAGAGGAGGTAGGTGTTGCGTGTGGAGCTTGACATGAAGAGATGTCCTGTCTGATTGACTTAATCTTGTCTGTGAAGTACGTGGCAAGGTCTCGGGCCATGAGGGCATATAGGGGTGCCATGCAGGTGCAGTTGGATGGGGAAGGGAGTTAAAGGCGGCGAACAGGCGTTGAGGATTACTTACTTCAGGAGTTAAGGGGTTCCCCAAGATGAGTCACCACAACTTGGACAACGATGTGCCATCTTTATTTGAGATAACAGGGACCAAACTTCCTTAGGATCCCTCAACTACTCACTGGTCCCCTCCTGTCCTGTCCACCCAATGAATGGCTAGTCATCTGGCCACTTCCCCTTGACTACCCACAGGGGTGCTGCTCTGGCTGTTCCTGTCCCTGGTTCAACTCATAGAAAGGGTACAGAGATACTGCCGCTCACCTACATAAATAAATGTTTTATGAATAGGGTGCATACGGGAAATATATGCGCATAGAAGTGGATGTTGACAGACAACAAAAAGTAACCTATTTGCACTCGCTATTCACATAAGAGGGCTGGGAAAATTTCAATCCTAGGGTGTAACCCCTATATAGCCACTCACAAATATATCTAAAATATTTTATTAAACATCTATGCAAAATAGAAACAATATACAGTGGATAAAACTGGTTCAACTCCCAAGATCTTACAACTTCTCCAGAACTGAAACTGACTCTACAGGGGACTTCACTTTTCTAATGAGACCTAAACGACTCCCCTTTTGCTAAACTAGCTACAGAGAAAGCCGTTGCCCAAACACAATTGCTTAGTAGCCAGTATGGGGGACTACATTTACATTTTGACACCTAACACCTCATTGATCCTTCACTACAATGGACATTTCCTACCTTGACTAAATGTTATTGATTGCAAACCTTTGGTCGGGTACTTTAAAAATCAACAGAGACAAAACAAGTGTTGAAATGTTAGCTGCATCCTTAGGCTTCCAAACCTCACCCTCCCTGCTCTCCTAATTCCTCTAATTCTTCTCTAATCCTCAGTGAAATCATCACGTGTCACCATCACCAGCAGTCTGTTTCGAGTAGATGAAGCTTTGCATGGTACTGTAGCTCCCTCACTGAGGAAATGCAGTAACTGTGTCCCCCACACACAAGTAAATGCAATAAATTAATAATATGTAAGGAACATTCTTAGTGGTTAGGGTTGCCAGGTGGCTTCTCCAAAAATACTGGACTCAATGGTGAAAGGTGCGTCAGGTCACTATGTCCAGGGAGGAAAATACCGGACACAGACATGTCTAGTATTACAGCACCTCTCATTTTTTTACTGGACAGAGTGTCCAAATACAGGACAGTCCGGTTCAATACCTGACACCGGGCAACACTATTAGTGAACTAAAAAGTGAATGAATGTTGTACAAGAAAACTTGCAAACTATGTAAATACATTCAAATATTGCAAGTTCCTCGTGCTCCTTTCACTTTAGCGCATCCTTATTCTACCTGGTATTATTCTTATCTGTGGGATCCCAGTACAATATTATTGTAAAAAGCTTGTGATATTATTCGCTGTTTAACTGAAATGTTTGCAGGTTTCTGATACATTTTATTGGATGTAAATGCTTCAAAAGTGTTTATTTTTTTTATATATATCTTTCATTCTGCACTTTCCCTAAAGTGATATATCAGCCGGTAAGAAAACTGTTTTCCACGTCAACATTACGGATTTTAGGTAGCTGCTGTTTCCCGTTACGGTGTTAATATTCTTGCATGCAGACAAATGATTATTCAACTCGGTGACTTAACCGCATAAAGGCCAGAAGCAAGAAAAATAAGGGTATTAAACATTAAACGCGACATTTAAAAGTCCAATGAGAAAATGCCATTGGAGTTTCAAGTAAAAATACTGTGAAATGACAAATTCAAAAAGCTCTGACATGACGGAGGGGATAAGGCCGCGGAGATATCAGCTGTGAGTGCGGATATTGGGCATTTCAACGTAGAAGTAGGCTATTTGCGAGTGGAGTGGAGTTGAGATGGTTGAGTCAGGAGATCACAAATGTGGGATCATGCATTATCTACATACACAGAAACATACGCAAGGGAGAATTCGGACCCCGTGTGTAGCGTTTAGTTCCCATGTGCATCTTCCATGCAGGGTTTCTAATCATCTCCCTGACAACCCCTGCTATGTGCATAATAATTCATCAGGAGAACGCGCGGCTCTGCAGAGCATAGGTTGTGTTCTGTCTCTGGGGGAGACACCTGGTCTGCTAATATCACAGCCCCTTGTGGGTGCCTCCTGGTGTGTTACTCATGCAGAATTCTTTAATGAATTAATCTTCCTGCCAGGTCAGAGGAGTCTCAGGTGCATTCAGATCTGCCTGCATAAGCCTCCCACTTAGAATGTAAGCTCTGTGGGTCAGAAATGTCCACTGCCACATGGGGCTCCTTATTGCTGCGCAGTGTAATTCGGGGCCAGTTCTACAGTCCTGTGAAACCGGCAAATATCTACTGTATGTGACTGTCACCGGTGGATTCTGATCCTTTAGGCCAGAATGAGACACAGGCTTTGAGCCCAGGTAATCTGTGCCTCGGTGCACTGATAGCAATTAATCATGGCCAGTTGTTTCTAATAAGATGTCGCAAGCATAATGACTTGGGAGTTGAGGTCAGGCGACCTCTGAACACATGAAGAAGCACCGAGCAGTTCACTGCATTTAATGTGCAGCAGTGACAGCCGGGGTAACCCCCTACCCTACCAGAGGGATCAGCAATGCTACACAACTCGTAAGAAATCATTTCCTGGGGTCGCATTAAGCATGGCTGCCTCCAAACTAAACAACTGCATTTTAGCATGAAACACTTACTATGTATTTTATACAGGAACAACTCGGGGTATCTGGGAGAAATATGAGGTGTTGGGGCACTGAGGGCCATATGTAACATTCCACAAGACATCTTTAAGTAAATGGGTCATAATGTATCTTCTGGCACTGAAATGAGTCTTGAGGAATAGCAGTACTTAGTAAACAAGGCCTTAGTTCCTGCCAAGTATGGATTTCCTAATGTGTTGCAGGCTCTGGCAGCTAAGAAGTTAACTGAACCCCAATATATCTGTGAGAAGTTCTTGCTTCTCTCACTGCCTCCTATATTTGAGTCGACATAGGCCACTTCTGCTGTTCTCTTTGCAGCTAGCACCTGTTACTTAGTAACACCTGCTCAGTCAGTGTAACAAAAATGTGTATCATGACAACACATACAGCAATAAAGCAGAGGGTGACACTTCTCAGCTCGGCTCTCAGATGCCTTTCATATTAAAGTTGCAGAGAGCTGGAACAGAGAAAGACAAGCACTTACTCCTGGCTATTACACAGAGAGGAGACCACTTATCCTGAAGTGCCTATTAACTAATCCTTAAGAGAAGTTAACTTAGCATGAGCAATCACTAATGGAATTGCCAAAGATTCCCACCGAACCCATTAATATTAGTGCCCTAACATTGAGTGAGGGCTAATGCTGAGTATAATGGAGGAACATTTAAAACAAAATCAGTGTTGTGTAACATCTCCTGCCAGATCGTAACTATCAGGAAATCATCCGTTTTAATTGGCTGTGTTACGTTTATCATGATCAGCTCTCTGGAAGCACATGCTTTTATGTGTGACTTGGTATCCCTTTTTACATACAGTACTGAGAGTTCACCATCTTTACATGTACATGCACAGTCTTAGCAAGCTCAAAACACACACTTATCACATTGTATATACAATAGTTTGTCATATTGGATGTAGCCTTCTTAGGGAGCGAGGGTGTGCAGGCCCATCCTGCACAGAGAGTCCACGCAGGACCCCTAAGAGAGAGGGAACTGCAGAGGGAGAGAGTTGCCCCACTGGACCAGTGCATGCAGCAGGGCCCAGCAGAGACCAGTACCTGACAGTGCAGAGGGAAGCAGGCAGACACAGGCTACTACAGAGAGAGCCCAGCTGTGCAGGAATTACACCAGGTTGGAGTGGGTGAGCTAACCCACAAAGGATATAAACTGCAGTTATATCGCCATCACAGTTTGATCTTCCAATGTGAACTCTGACGTCCCCACTCACGTGGCGCGCGCTCGTACGCGGGCACATACGCTCTCCCAAGCTCTGCGCTTGGAGAGACAAAAAACATTGAGATTGAAGCACGCTCAGCAGTGGTAAGTGCACACAGAACACAGCCACATACACACACAGCCATACACACACAGACACACAGTCACACACAAATAGCCCTGATCCATGCCCCCCGCTCCCGCTTGCAAAATTAGGCAGGACACCCTGCGCTCATGCTTTGAGAGTTGGTGACGTCACCAACTCTCAAGCATGAGCGCGGTCAGCGCCAGCGGAGACGCAGCCTTAGAGTCACCGTACTGATTCATATGAGATATGTAACACCACAAATTATAGCTATATGAGTATATAAAGCTTGCTATAATTCATTACCCCTGTGTTGTGTCTACTCACTACAGTCTCACACATCATGCACCACACACTATAAGAATTAAACAGTAACCTACAGGACTCAGGCTTCCACCTCAGTGATAGGCCATATAATCTGAGGTCAAATAAAGAGGGGTTACATATCTATGTATATATACATCTGTACATAAATATATTTATATATTGTGACAGAAACCAGGGGATGGTAATAAATTCCATATATAGGGCTCCCAGGATACTGAACAGTTTCTATCCTGTCTGGCCTGGGAGTGCAGCCTTATAATACATGCACTCCATCCCACAGTTTTGGGCAAGCGCTGGAACTGAGGGATTTCTGTCACCTGTCATGCTAATTAGAAATCAGGTATGTAAGACTGATTTCCTGTTTGCTCTTGTCTCTTCTCCAGAGCCTGGAAGGCTGCTGAACACAGTGGGGAGAAGCCCCTTCCCCACACAGGTTCAATTGTTCTTCTTTCATTTGGCTAACTTCTGCAAAATACCTTGTTTTGTTTGGAAAGTGGAAAAGCCACTTCCACCCTGATTTAGGGCAATCTAAGTTAAGTTACGCTCGGTGAGCAAGCTTTTGTGTTTTTTTGGGTTTATTGCACTGTGGCAGTTCTCATGGGCCCTGGACTGAATAAACAGGCACAGCCCTGTTTAGTAAGGAACCGTACGTGACGCCTCCTCTATTTACCTCCCAAAAGACCGTGTTCTATAAACCGTCCCGGACAAGCAGCGGAGCCCCGGAATACGCTGTTTTCACTAGGTGGAGAATGCAGGCAGAACACAAAGGTCGGGGGTTTAAAGAACTTAAAAAAAAAAAAACAAGTTTTTTTTCTCCTCTCCAACAGATGGAAACGTGGTGAGTGCGCTGTAGCGCAATGTCGCTGTCCAGAAAGACGCCTCGCTCTTGAAATCATTCACCTGTCTCCATGTATCTGGGTTTCTCCCCAAAAAGCGAGGTCTCCAAGAGGTATTAATGTGCGTGGAAATGTCCAGTGTAAAGGACAATCCACATTTTCCAGTGCCTTGGGAGTACTTGTGGAACGCGTACTTTGGAACCAAAGAGGAAGTCAAACCGGGGGGACAACCTACGATTCGTCTTAATTACGCTAACCTTTTATTGTAACGAGATCCAGGCAACCTCTGCCTTCCGATGGGTAAAACTCCGGGGGCAAGAAACAGCTTTATAAAAGCGATTGGTGTCGAGTGTTAGAACCGGATAGTGTGCCTCATGTGAGGATGTGTCCAATATTACAGAGAGGGAGCTGAAGGGCACTCTTCTGTAAACTGTCCGACACGCGAAACTAAATCGGAGCTGTGTACAGAAGAATGATGCGCTCTCCCAGCCGCAATAAACTAATTTATAGTGAACAGTAAAGAAGGACCAGGGGACAACCCTCCCGGTGGGACATCTTCGCAGCAGTGACACAACAGAAGACTCTCAGCTGGAAGCAAGTCTCCCCACTCCCCCATTCTTTCCTCGAGGGCTCTTTGTCGCCAAATGCTTACCAGGACTCCTCCGATGTATGAGCAGTAATGAACGACACTGTGGGTATTTGCATCCAGTTAAAAGAATTACTGTCACTATATTGGCTTTATCCTGTTATTCTATAACCGCGACGAAATTTTGGATCGAGTTGTATTACCGCTGGATACAGTCTATCAGCTGTGAGTACTTATCTATGCCCAGTATTTGTTCCACTCGAGAGCTTCTCTTGTGACAAGTAGCTGCACTCAGAAGGCCGTAGCAAAGCAATTATAAGCCATTGATCAGTTCTCATGTTGACTCCTGCTCTTGTCCAGAGTCCTAAATGACAGTTGCCACTGTAACTGACCACAGCTGACGATTTCAATGGTCTTTACAGGACTTCACTCCCCCTCCTCCAGAAATGCAGTTACAATGCTTGATGGATCCCGGATATCTCCACGAGTATTTCTGGTGGGACATTGAGGTGGTATCTGTATTGAATGCAGGGATGAGCACCTGATTTCCATTCCAGCAATGGCAAGGAGGTCTTTACTCAAATCAAGACTTGATAATTAAGTGAGAAAATATTTGAAACATTCTTTTTACTCTTGAGATCACATTCCCATTTTATAGATTGGTCTGTGGATGCAGGATTACTGAGGAGAGTCGCCAGGCGGGCTTCTCAAAAATACTGGACACAATTGTGAAAAGGTGCGACGCACTCGAGACCCAAACACCACACAATACACCTCTCTCTGCTTCCATGCTGTGTCTTCCTCTCCTTTGATCCACCCCAAAGCTCCTCAGAACATCCTCCTGATTGGCTGACATTACCCAGCAGCCAGCCAAGCAGTGATGGACGGGAGCTGCCAGCCCCCTAGCAACAGCCCCTGAGCCTCACTGATATGGGAATCCTCGCGGACCCCAAAGCCGGTTCAGGTCACTATGTCCAGGACGGTCCCGGATACCGGTATACACATACATGTCCAGAGAGAGACGAGTGCTAAATACCGTGTATACAAATACATGCCCAGAGACGGTCCACTAAACGGTATACAATACAGCACCAGATGACCCCCCAGGGGTTCCAATACCCGAGTATCAAAACCATCCGCCCAGAGAGAAGAGGTAATACAGGTATACACAACAAACCCAAGATGGTTAACTATACGGGAGGATACACACTAACAATGATCCACGATGAACGCGTAATACCGCGTGATATCAAATATATTCTAGAGGGTAATAACAGTATACACATACACGCCCAGAGAGGTAATACCGGTATACACATACACACCCAGAGAGGTAATACCGGTATACACATACACGCCCAGAGAGGTAATACCGGTATACACATATATGTCTAGAGAGGTAATACCAGTATACACATACATGTCCAGAGAGGTAATACCGGTATACACATACATGTCTAGAGAGGTAATACCGCGGTATACACATACACGCTCAGAGAGGTAATACCGGTATACACATACATGTCCAGAGAGGTAATACCGGTATACACATACATGTCCAGAGAGGTAATACCGGTATACACATACATGTCCAGAGAGGTAATACCGGTATACACATACACACCCAGAGATGTAATACCGGTATACACATACATGTCCAGTATTACCTCTCATTTTTTACTGGACAGTGTCCAAATACAGGAAAGTCCGGTTCGATACCGGACACCTGGCACCCCTATAATACTGAGAGAGGGGAATATATATAGTATCTTCTATCCAAAAACAGCTTTGTGTTACATTTGTAGCTACTGTGCAATTCCACCTTCTGTCATGTCAAACACATATATTATATATGGGCATTATGTGACTTAGAGAGTTATTTCCAGGATGGACTAGTGCAAAGTCACCTTGGAAATGTCACATCTGATGAAGCAGCTTCATCTTGGATAACAGAATTAGAAGCCTTGCTAAACTCCAGTGATTCTATGTCTGTACGTCACAGGGGAGATTAGAAAGAACACATTTGTGTGAAAGCTCCGTGTTCCTGCTCCTGGAAAGTGCTTCTGCTGATCCTGTAATTATTCCCTTCTGTACAGAGGCATCCTGAGTGACAGAAAGTTCCCAAACTGTTATCATCACCGGTTCAGTTTGCTGAACTTGCTCTGTGGTCCCTGTGAGATTTTTTTTGGGTGGGGGGGGTGGGGCGCGGGCAGTTGCAGAGGTCCCGTGCTCTTCCCCAAGGCATTTAAATTAAATGCCAGGGGACCGCGCGAGGCCTCTGCAACCTCTACTTACCGAGATTCAGCCGGCTTCAGGACGCGTGACCATGGCAATATTACGTCAAATGACGCCGCGGGTCACGTGACGTCACACGAGCTGCGCGAGGTAAGGGTGGGGGGCGCAGCAATGGAGAACAGGCGGGGGGCGCAACAATGGAGAACAGGCGGGGGGGGCGCAGCACAAAAAGTTGGCGCACCCCTGCCTTATCTAATATGGTTATTCTGGATCCAGTGTCATGTCTGGGGGTATGAATAAACCCAGCTAGCTTCAACTCAGCCCTCTTTCCAAAACACAACAAGTCCTGTATATTTTCTTCACTTTATTAAGGAAAGCAGCAAAAAAGACAGGCACTTGTGGATGAGATGTTTGTGTTGGAATAATGTCTCTCTGTGGGTGCTTTGTAGTAAGGACAGGTGAAAAGGATAAGGCCTTGCCAGTAGAGCAAATTACAGCAGGTACTCACTCAGCCAGTGTTGAATGTAAAAGGAAGTACCAGTGTATTCTGGGTAACAAGATAGCCTGGGTGTGACGATAGCTTATCAGGGTGTAATTTACACAAATAACTGGGTTTGAACTGAACGAGGCTTAGATATAATAAAGTATATTTATTCCTTTGGATAGGTGAACACACGAATAATACAGTAACAGACAAGAAGTACACTTACTTTGGGGTTGGGGAATGAGAAGTATGTAGCATAGCAATTCTCTCGCAATCAGGTAACAATTCAGATGATATCAGAAGACAAAGGATAAAGGGTGGACAACAGTTTATAAACCTTTTGTGCCCTATCCTTAACATTAAGTACAGGTGATTGGTCTTCAATTAGCTCTAGCCACTCATTAACGTGGGAACACATTTTGTTACATGCCCCCCTGCTAGCTGGTACATGCGCAGTAGAACTCTGGGGTCTCATTTCTGTAGCCCCTCATCTGCATCAGGAATGCCAGCTAGTCTACCAGATTGGATTCCTGGCAGGATATTCTTTGTTGTGAGGTGTGAAATGGAACACTTGAAGACTGCTCTGGTTTGAGTAATCTCCGCCCTCATGTAAACAGTAGAGGTGACAAAATCCTTTGAACCATACTTAAGCCCTAGACATTGGGTCGCTTTTCTGGCCATATGCTACCTTGGTATGCAAAGGAATTTCCTCTGGGTTTTATCCATACCTTGGAACACAGCATTAAAGATAAAACGCAAACATATTAAAATATCCGGTTCCGTTGGGTCCAGCAGGTCCAAACTTCCCAGTTCTCAATGCCGTAACTGGGACACCCTATGGTCCAATTTGAGACTTGCTACGACCTTTGGAACCGGAGATATACAAATACACTTAAAACCGTTTCTCATTTTAATACAAAAATCTCCGCTGTAAATGAAATCACGTTTTTTCACTAAATCCCCATTGAAAACAACGGGCTCCGCCGCCATAGACTTTCAATGGCAAACCGCCGCCGTTGGCGGCTATGGGAATCTGCAGCCATAGACTTTCAACGGGGCAACGCCGCCGTTGAAGTCAATGGGGGTTTTCCGCCACAGCCGGTCAATGGAGATTGGCCGCCATTGGAGTCTATGGGAAAAGTCCCGAACTTTCAAGGGGGTCCATACTCCGTCGGGTTGGTCCAAGAGGGTCAAGGATGGTTCTGCAGCGATGCCGGAGTAGTGACTACAGATACCCCAAACCCTGATCCTCTGGACCCTCCGGAACCGGAGCTATGGATTCCCAAATTTCAGCTTTTGACACTTAGCCGTTTTCCTGAGCCGTTTCTGCCGCCGCCATTGGAACCTATGGCGCGACCCGCTCTTCTCGGTTCGACCCTTATCGGGGATCCAGGATACGGGGACCCGGTTGTGGTCGAGTGGGGGGAGGTCTAGGAACTAGGGGCAAAAAGAATTTTATTTCTATGTGCTCTAGAACTGTTTATTCCCACGCCACTTGTCGTTGAACTTGACTGTTAAGTGATCAAAGCTCTCCTATTGAAAATGTATCCGCTTTGCGGTTTAGCGGTTTGGACGGCAGCCAACTCGTTCCTGGAAAGCTCTTTAGAGGATTCTCCATTGAAGTCAATGGGCCCATTGACTTACAATGGGAAACCGCCGCTCCTCCTCTCGGACGCCATCTGCTGGTCTTCTCAGGAAACAGGACCCAACAGCAAGATTCGCCATTGAAACACATGGAACCTCAATGGCGGCTTATGGGACCCTGCAAAATGGTGCCTGAAAAGGCGGGAAAATTACACAAATGGCTATAATCACTAAACAACTATTAACCCTTGTGCTCCCGGATGGATCCTAGTGTGTGTGTGATGCAGACACTGATTAAACCAGATGTTACAATAAAACAGGGGAACAGGGGAATACACATTTACATGTCATAACAAGGGTTAAATCACATTTCTGGACCTCAGCCCAGTTAACCCCTTGTCTCCCTGGTGAGGTCAGGGGATGGCCAAATGGGGTGTAACCCCTTTAATCCCGGGCCACCCCCTTTCTCCCTCTACACTGGGGACAGACCATCTGTAGGCAAGGCAGAGGGGGAGAAAGCAGACTAGCCCATTCTGATAGAAAGGCTGAGGTTGCTGTAGCAACTCACTGGCATAATGCAGAGACAGGGATTGCAACACTGTGTCTAACACACAGGCACTGTGTGTGTGCACAGAGCAAAACACATGCAGCTGGAAATGAGAAATTGACAGGCAGAAACTGCAAAGGAAAGGGGGGGGGGGTGAAACAGAGATGTGATTCTTGTTCCATGAAAATGGTGAGAAATGAAGTAACGCAGATATAACCCTGCAACAACTTCCATTCAAGAGAACAGCATGCCCTGCATTAACAGTGCGTCATTATCTGGCGTTGTTGGCACAGCGTGAAACAGGCTCCTAGCTCGGCGAAACACATTTGAAATGCCGGAAGAATATTATTTAAACAATTTGGAGACACTGAGGCATTTATCCAATACGATGTGAAGCTGCTTCCCAGCGCGGGAGAAGACTTTAGCTTCATTCATTGAATGATGCAGAACTATTCACAGCTTCATAACATGAAACAATGGCCACAGAATGCAGATCCGGGCTATTTCACTCACCTATTTCTCCTACTTGTTGTTACACCTTAAACCCGGTTTGTATCTTCAGCTTTTCCCCATATTTCCGCTTAGGGTTCGCTCTGCGCCTATTACAGGTTACATTCTGTCACTGTGTGTGCTTACCCCACTGTGCCTCCATTGTGGCAGCAAACAGATGCTTTTGCCATCCCACAAGAGGGTCGGAATGAACAGAGGTCTACACCAATATATAATACCGCAGTCCTCTCATGATGACACAGTGACATATAAAGTACAATACAATGTTAATACCAATGGATTCAAATGTGTTACATATCCAATGAGCTTGAAGGAGGCTAACTTGTACTCTAATACAAGGGGGCTCAACTCTATTCCTCAAAAACATGTCAGTCTTTGACTGAGCCTCTGATTGAGCCACCTGTGCTGAAGCTGGGATATCCTGAAACCCTGACCTGTTGGGGGGAGCTTGAGGACTGGAGCTCAGCACCCCTGCGCTAATGTATCCTAGTTCTCCAGATTACCTGCCACATGGGAATTAAGCTCCCTGTCATTGCAGGACGAGTCCCGCGATCTGCAGAACAGAAGCATGCCTGCAACTCCTGGCAGTGGAGAGGTTAAGGACCATGCTGTCTTTGAGCCTTGTGAACATCTTCCCAACAGACACCAAAAACACACATCCCCTCCCATTGGGTTCCATTGGACGGCTGAGCCCCACATTGGAGCAGAAAGACCTGCACACCATTAGAAATGCTTAACAGGGTTTGGGATGCAACATTAATGTGATGTGATGTAATTAGATGGAGTCAGTGGTGCAGAATGCATGGCGGATCTGCTGAGAGAGGCTTTATCTTCATCTGCTCGCCCTCCCTGAGTCTGCCCATCACCTCCTTCTAGAGGTCATTGTGTGGGTGTGTAACCCTTTCCTGCCAGAGGAGATTGCAACGTACTGCAAATGAAGTTCTATTACAAGCCCAGCCTGCCATAACTGGACTACTGCATAATGCGATCCATCATAGCATCTCGTGTTTGGCACAGACAGTGTTCGCAGCGCTGTATGTTACATTTGGCACACTCAAGTCCCTGCCCTGAAGAGCTTACAATCTATTTTGTTTGGTGCATAGGGTGATACTGTGGTTTGCGCACGATCACAAGAGGCACTGAGATTTGCACCTGCTCTGCAGTATAAAGGTTACAAATGAATACTTGTAATGTTTGCACGTATGGGAACTTGCAGACAGCGGTTCTATGCTGTACTAAGGCTGCGGCCACAGTGGACACTGCTGCACGCGCGACTGGCGACACGTGCACGGGTGAAAGCCGCGATCTGCGGTCTATTGTGGAGCGATGGGATGTGTGGGGGCATGGCCATGTCAGGGGGGGGGGGGAGCACCGCCATGATGGTCTATACTACCTGCACTCCTATTGGTCCCCATTATCTGCCCTGCCATTGGCTGCCCGCAAACCACGTGAAACATCCTTGTCTTCCCTGCCAGTGGACGCGTCATCGCGCTTTGCGCGTCCGCACACCCACGGCGACTGGAGCCTGCCCCATAGAGAGCGGTGTTCTGGTGTGTGGCGCGCACGCCGTAGCGCGCGTCGCCGCGGCCACTGGGGACCTGGCCTTAATCAGCATCAGCATTGCATGAATGCTGAGATACGGAGGGTCGTTCATTAAACTAAGATAGTGCCGATCGGGGCACATTGACTACAATGGGAGTTTCCATGCAATAGTGCCCCAATGGGCATTATAACAGTGGAATGGATCCTGAGATAAGTCAGTGGAAGTTTAAGCCAGAAACCCCCGACTTGGCTAATCATGCAGACCCGGCTGGCGCTATCTAACGCTTTATTCAGCTCTGTGAGGGGCGTCTTGCTTGGATTTCAGACAACTCGTCACATCTGCACATCTTGTGTTTGCTGTGAAAGCCGGGTGTGTGGGGTCAGCCGGGCTCCTGGGCCTCTCCACTCCGCTGGACTTCAATAACGGGAACGTCCGCGACAACAAATCTTCCCCGACTCTCCAAATCCAGGACGCTGCTGCTCAGCGTTTGTGAGCAGGGTGCCTGAGGCCAATGTCCCGGATACCCTGACCCATGGACGTGTACATCCTAGGACCATCATTCAGATACGGTATGCCCGGGGAGGCCCACTCCCGTCCTCAAGGGCCACCAACAGATCAGATTTTCAGGATATCCCTGCTTCAGCACAGAGGGCTCAACCTGTGCTGAAGCAGGGATATCCGGAACACCTGACCTGTTGGTGGCCCTTGAGGACTGGAGTTGGCCTCCCCTGCAGTATGCTAAATCCTTTGACCACCCCGTTCACAGAAGAAGACCCAGCAGGGATGAACCTCGTGCTCCCAAGTCTCCCATCTTCAGTTTAGAGATCACATCTGTCAGTTTGAAATAAAACCTTGTGCTATTGATGCTTTGGTCCATTAAAAGGTATCCCCACCTGCAAAGTATCTGAGCAATTCCAGTTAACTCATGAATAACCACTGTCCAGTTTACACAATGAGGATTAATTATTACAGTCTTCTGACTAAAAAAACAAGGTTTATCAAAGAGAAAAAGCTCCATGTTTCTTTGCATTGGTTCTGCCCCAGTTTCCCAGCCGGGAGAGCCAGGCACGTAGGGCTGCTGTGTGTACACAGAGCAGAGGGTGGTATAGTTACAGAATAAAACACCTCTCTCCAACTAGTTCTCCAAAGGAGCCAGGTCAGGAAGCATTCGGGTGGAAGGGCCACAAACTAATTGTCATTTAATTTTAGCTACATTGAAAGACTTGAAAATGATTATATAGTAACAGGCCCCGGTTTGGGGTGCCGCTATCTCATGTTTAATTCTCCCACGTCACGTGACTGGGACATTTAAACAATGTAGGGAGATACCGGCACCCCATACCGGGGCCTGTAACTTGGGAAGAGGGGGTCCCCGAGGCTGAAATGAATGCGGATCAGCTCCGGAGACCCCCTGCTTCAATATTGTGTTATTAAAATAAACCCCCCGCGATCACCTGTTAGAGGCGCGCAGGGGGAGTGACTGATCCTGTGTCACTCTTACTGCGCGTCTCTTACAGACAGGCGCAGCCCGGAAGGATTCACACAGCGCGAGTCCCATTCAGACGCAGGGACGCCCGCTGTGTTAATTCTGATGGGCCATTAGTCTCCTAACTGGCAGTCCGCGAGCACGCTCTCGCTCAGATAGTGCCGTGGTGGATTTCGTGAGGGCAGCGCGACCAACCGTAAGGCTGCATCTGTATGTTACTGGGGGGGATATAACCATTTAATTCGTCTTGTTTTTACGTCACCTGTAGTTTTTTTTTGGTAACGGGACATTTTTTTTCTTAATGGAATGATTGCTTCTGTTGCCTTTTAATTAAATGTTTGGGTGGTTTTCGGTTTTCTTAAAGTCCCCTTTTTTGGGGGGGTCGTCCTTCCGAGCTGAAGACCGCAGTCCTTGTCCCAATTTGAAGCAACTGAAACCCGCTCAGCTTTCCTGGTAAATCCGTCCCGCTCTGATGATTTCATGGGACAGATTTGTATTAAAAAAAAAAAAGGTTAAATTCTCAGTTAGAATAAAAACTGAAATACTCCGATTCCCGCCCTCCTCGCACCCTAACAATCCGCCAGTCCACCATTTTAGTAAAAAAAAAACAAAGAAGAGGGATTCAGACACAATACAAGAAAATCCCCGGTGAATAATTTAGGAGGAAGTGGAAGGTGAGTAGTATCGCCCTGACGCAAGCAGTCGCCATCTTTCTTTCTCCAGCTAAATAAGAATAAGATTTCCAAGCAGCAGTGGACTGGTGAGCACATGCACAGGTTCAGCAACCCTGCCCTTCCCCATTATCACTTTGCATACAATGCTTCCACTGCAGCCGAGGATTCTGGGTAACGACATGCCACAGAGCACTCGCAGGATGTCACTTTTGGCTTCATATCCATTTGAACATTTTAGGCCCTTCCGGCATCGCATAGATTAACCCTTTCACTGACAACACCTACCACCCCCCTGGGGGTGGGGGCTGTTGGGGGAGGGGGGGGGTTAGCGAAAGGGTTATTGGGAACATTAGCAGCTTGGAAAGCTCTTGCACAGGGGCTCTTGCCCGAGGGGTCTCCCATCTGGGCCCTTTAACCCATTCACTGCTGGAGAGGTCTGCAACAGCGAAGGGTTTTAAAACGTTCTCGCCTCCCTGCGAAAAGCTCTCAGGAATATTCATTTCCGAGTTTTCTTGTTTGTTTTTTCACATTAGCTTGAGATACGATATGAAAAGATACCGTGTGTACACAAAGGGCGCGTTTGTGAGCTGTGCAAGGACGGGTACACTATCCTGGAGTTTAACATGTATATTTGATGCGTCCTTTAGCCTTTATTTTCATGGAGCATGTGACCCCCTGACCTTTCTGCGTGAGGTCCCGGTACATTAGGGACCACATGCCGGAAAGCAGAGGAACACGGTTATTGCTTCAGCAGGGGGGATATTGGTTTTGAGATATAGACCACAAGCTTGAAGGGGTGATATCTATCTGGTGACACCCCCCCCCCGACCCCCCGACACCCTCCCCCCCGAAGCAGGTATGTATTTTTATTATCACTCATCTTTCAACATCTTCAGTGCTGGAGGAACACGCAATGCTTTCCTGATTGCATCCCCCTTATGCTGCTGTACATTGCTTTCTCACCGTAATCATTGGCAGCCCTGTTCTCTTTAAAAAGAATACTCATTTTCCCATAAAGTAACATTTTAAAGAGAAATGAGAGTAGGAACTCGACAGACTGGCTGAGCAGTTGTTATTTATTGTTGTTGTTGTTTCTTTATAAGGCTCCAACCTGTTCCAGAGCGTGGTACAATGAGGGCACAGAGTTCTGTATATCACATGAGCAGAGTTACGTACCGAATGATGACAAACACGCACACACCAATACAATAGGTAATGGGAGCCCTGATCCGGAGAGCTTACAATCTAGTGGGAATAAGGGGCAGTGTTTGGACAAAAGATCAAGTGGCTGCTCGTATACATCAGGACCGAGTATGGTCCACTCCAGTCGCGGGGAGGGTCCACAAAACTCCAGAACCGGGTATATTCGCTTGATCCAAATCAATGACAGATAACAGGGAAGGGCGTTCACCCGGAGTTATCAGAACCTGCTACGCAATATGCTGTGAAGACGTCTTTCGCGTTGGAATAGAGCTGATCCGTTCCTCAGCACGGGGAAGACGTGATCTCAGCATCTTAACGCTGCGGACCCGGCAATATCCTACATATGTGTTTTTTTAATAAAGCGGTTCTGTACTATGAGAAAATACTTGTAGCATTTTTTTAATCAACTCTGAATGACATTTTTAATATATTATAATGTAACAACCATTTTTTGTTTCTAAAGCAACCATTTACAAAGTCACACCCCCTTCCTCTTCTGAAACAGACTCTGGCACACCCCTTTTTGAGCTCTGCCCTCTCTCTAGCGGTGCACCAATTGTATCTATTGACTGCCTGGTCACATGATCTTCCCCACAGAACTTTGCAGCTTTGGTCCTCTTCTGCTGCACTGACAGCCATTTAGTGAACCCCCGAGCTGAATCATGGCTGATCGATCACAGGAGAACGTATCGATCGGCAACTGAGCTAATTACTTGTAGCACATGTACTCCCACACTCTAGGAGATTGGTGTTGCGGCTACAGGTGTTGTGGTGCGGCATACCTGTGAGGGTTCAGGAGAGCCGAGTTGTCTGCGGTGATATGGAGACCAGGACAGGCTTTGGATGATCACTGACGTTCTTTACTCGGTGCTTAGCGCCTCCAGCTGCAGTGGGCTCCAGGATGCCCAGAGATCAGTCCCCACTAAAGCACACTTCTTTCCTCCTGCCCAAGGACTGACACTCAGACAGGAGTATGAGGAAAGCAAAGGGATCTTTATTTGCAGTCACTGCATTAGGTGGTCATACAGCGGATACAGGGTCTCAGAGGATTCCAGGCCTCTGGGTGGTGCTGGCTCTTCCTTAATGTGGAGCCCCAGATCTTCCAGTGGTCAGCCAGCCATGAGGGCCTGGCTGACCTCTCTCTCCCAGCCGGGAGGAGACGGACCACACACCTCCACTCTCTTGGAAGGGTGGGAGAGCACTCACTAAATTTGGCACTGCCCCTCTGAGGAAACAGAAGGGGAGGGCTCAAGGTCTGTACCTATACCTGGTAGGCTATACACAGGCCATGAGTCACCACCACACTTCTGTCACTCAGAGAGGAGTATGAGGGGGGTCAAAAGCCCACAGAATGGCCTGTCACAGCCTAGACTGCTAAGGACTTATGTGACAGGGGGAAGAGAGAGGCTGAGTAGACTAACCATGTAACATACTTATCATTGTGTGGATTGTATTAAAGGGGGAAACATAAATAAAATACAAAATAAAGAGCAGCCGCTTGGACTGCTGCTTTAAATAGGGGCGAAAAGGTTTTGGAGGCAGAGCTTGAAATGGTACATCAGCAAGAAGAACATGCCGCATACACCCGGTGCTGCCGGTGTATATAAACATATAATACACTTATTATTATTACACATCAGTAACTGTATGAATACTGTCAGCATGTCATATGGTTTCTCACTTCTTGCTCTTTCCGAGGATCCCGTGTCCCTTATATAGATGCTCCCTTGTACACTGTCCCTTATATAGATGCTCCCTTGTACACTGTCCCTTATATAAATGCTTCCCTGTACACTGTCCCTTATATAGATGCTTCCCCGTACACTGTCCCTTATATAGATGCTTCCCCATACACTGTCCCTTATATAGATGCTTCCCAGTACACTGTCCCTTATATAGATGCTTCCCTGTACACTGTCCCTTATATAAATGTTTCCCTGTACACTGTCCCTTATATAGATGCTCCCCTGTACACTGTCCCTTATATAGATGCTTCCCCATACACTGTCCCTTATATAGATGCTTCCCCATACACTGTCCCTTATATAGATGCTTCCCAGTACACTGTCCCTTATATAGATGCTTTCCTGTACACTGTCCCTTATATAAATGCTTCCCTGTACACTGTCCCTTATATAGATGCTTCCCCATACACTGTCCCTTATATAGATGCTTCCCCATACACTGTCCCTTATATAGATGCTTCCCAGTACACTGTCCCTTATATAGATGCTTTCCTGTACACTGTCCCTTATATAAATGTTTCCCTGTACACTGTCCCTTATATAGATGCTTCCCAGTACACTGTCCCTTATATAGATGCTTCCCCATACACTGTCCCTTATATAGATGCTTCCCAGTACACTGTCCCTTATATAGATGCTTGGGTTGCTTAGCAACTGCTTTTCTCCTTGACTCCCTGCAGTGAAACCTGTAACATATTGCTAGACATTAACCCTTATAGCATTCATTAATAATAGCCACATCCATAACACCTCCTCCCTAGCAGTGAAGCCCTGCGGTCTGCCATGTGTAGGCAGAGACCGACAGCATCACCACCCATTGAGGGTAAGGCTATGGGAGGACACCTTGCTTCTTGCAGTGGGGGGGTCAATTCATAGTCTATGGAGGGGGTATGTCCGCAAGGTGTTTGGGAGATTTGTCAGTGTTAGAAAGGAGAATTAATTCAGAGAAACAAACGAGTAAGGGACCAGTGTCGCTCATTAAGTCAGTTCCAGTTGGATGGTAACTGGGCTGCTTTGCTGGTTCTTATCTCCTGGTTGGCTGGACACATTTGTCTTCTCCTCATGCTGGCAGTTTAGCACATTCTCCAACCTCCGTTTGGCATGTCAGTTTCAGGTGATCGGGTGTGCTGCATGTAATACTTCTCACAACTTCTTGGCAGGTTCCCCTGTGTGGTACCAGCTGGCACCATTTGGGCTCCAAACTTAACTGAAAATGTAACCCATTCGGTCCTGTTTTCCCCTCAAATAATGAGACTGCTGAGAGGAACGGGCCCTGTTCCATATGGGAAGAAGTGTTCACAGCATATTATACAGGGACCCTGGTTTGTTCCATGTGGCAATTTCAACTTAATTTCAACTTAATGTCACTGTCTTCCTCTGTCTTAGAGCAAAAATGTGGCTGTTTTGGTTTCTTTGGAAATTAGGAAGAATTGTCTTTTGATCAGGGCTGTTTAATGGATGTGTGAGGCTCATATATCACGTTTACTGAACCTCCAGCCCCTTTTATCACTGGTAAAGCAGCAGTCCAAGCTGCCATTTTTTTCTCCTTTCTTTCTTATTCCCTTTAATAAGCGCATCAATACAATCCCCACAATGATAAGTAATTAGCTAAGTTGCCGATCGATCCGTTCTCCTGTGATCGATCGGCTAAGATATGACTCGGGGGTTCACTAAATGGCTGTCAGTGCAGCAGAAGAGGACCAAAGATGCAATGATCTGTGGGGAAGATCATATGTAGGCAGTCACTAGATACAATTGGTGCACTGCTAGAGGCAGGGATAAAAAAAAAGGGGAGTGTCAGAGCCTGTTTCAGAAGAGGAGGGGGATGTGACTTTGTAAATGGTTGCTATAGAACCAAAAAAATGTTTGTTACATTATAATACATTAAAAATGTCAGTTCTGATAACAGGGAAGGGCTTGCTCCGGGTTATTTAATTCAGTTCTTGTACAGCATTGTGGGCAATGTAGTCCTGGAATATGATTGGCTGGGCAGTTACTAGAAACAATTGGTGCACTGCTAGAGAGAGTACGGGGCTCAAGAGCCAGAGCCTATCAGAAGGGGAAGGGGCTGTGACTTTGGAAATGCTTCCTACATTAGAAACATTAAAAATGTCTTGAAAACATATATATTTTTTAATGCTACAAGTATTTTCTCACAGTACAGAACTGATTTATTAAAAAAACACACGTCGGATATTGCTTAAACTGCTGATTTAAGCGTGTCACTTCCGTTGGTTCGTCTTGGTCCTTGGAGAGGCAGTCCCGCTGCTTCCAGAGCAAGAGTGATGGCAGCAAAAATACTTCAAACGGAGCAGAGCGCTGTCTTCTGAGGAATATCTTCGGTTACTGATAACCGACGGCAATGTCTGGTGTTGGCAGGCACTTCAGGCAGTGAAAGAGTTACTTTATCTGGGCACACGAGTGCCAATCCCGGAAAATTCTCTTATTCCAAAGGGTCAAATAAAAACCGATGGGAGACGGCGAGAGGCAGACCCGACGCGTTCTATTCTACTCCAGAAAGCTCGTGTTTGCGTCCAACTCCTGTAACAAACCAGAACAGAGGGAAGTCCAAATGCAGCTCACCCCGTCCCCAAAACAACAAGCACAGAGGGACTCGCTTCCCCAAATGCCACCCAGATACCATCAATATGCCAGCCTCTCAAACGCATCTAGTTACCATGGCGACCGCCAGCGCCATGTGCGCCGATCAGCGTGAACGCTGACCGGCCGAGATGGGGAAGGTTGTTAAACTACAGCGGTACTGATGCTAGGTGTGCTGCCACTCTTTCAGCGGTGGTCTGTTAACCCCGTTGCAGACAGAGAGGCAAAGAAGGTGTTAATCTCTCACTGTCTCTGTAAAGCGCTACGTAAAACTAGCAGCGCTATACAAGAACACGCTATTATTATTATTATTATTACTGTCTTTTACTGCCGAGAAGAACCCTGTGAGGTTTGAAAGCTTGTTACTGTAACTCATACAATCAGGGACAGACACAGTTACAGTTCCTATTTGTGTCTCTCAGGGTTCGGCTTAGGTTAATGTTGTAGGGTAGATAAACCCAGGACTGTCTGACCCTGTCCCTGATACTCTGCAGTCGGGGGGTCACCAGATGGAGGGGGAGAGGTGGGTTAGAAAGTCCTGGGAGAGAAGATGGGCGGGTGTTCAGATATAAGCAGTGTTTGACAAACCTATACATTTGCTCGCCCCGGGCGAGTGGATTTAACATCGTGGCGAGCTCCTATTGGCCCAAGCAGCACACGTTTGGTACTAGGTGGCGAGTAGATTTTTTTGTGTGGCGAGTAGATTTTTTGGTGATTTGTCAACCACTGGATATAAGTATGTCAATGTTTTCTGTATATAGTGTAAATAAGATGTAAAATTATATATTTTAAGTTTGCTGCTTTTGTACTGATATGTTTGTAAAATTGTTTTGGTTTTTATAATAAAAAATACCCTACATTAGATATAGTCCCAGGACTGTCTGAGCCTGTCCCAGATACTCTGCAGTCAGGAGGTCAGCCTATATTAGATATAAGCCCAGGACTTTTTGAGCCTGTCCCTGATAAAAAAAAAAAAGACCCTGTTTATCAGATTCACAGACACACAGTAACAATGCTGCCAGCAGGCACAGATTTTAATGCACCTTTTTATGAAGTTTTCCCATTTGGAAAGTGTGGGGTCCTGACACTAGTAAAGTGCAGATAATAATGGACTTTGACAGTCTGTATTTCACAGCTGGCATAAAGTTTAGGAGCCAAGAGAAGGGCTAGAAGGATGATCACAAATCTTTCCAAATTGGGAGCAGCAGTGAGGGCTCAGAGCCATCCCATGGGCTGGGGCAGATCTCTGGGTAACAAGCTCTAAGTAAGGTTATACAAGGGTTACAGGCTGCACATACTGTATAGGGGTTTATTCTATATCCGCAGAACCAGCAGCTTGGGATGTTTTTTAGCGAAAATGTCATGTTGAATTCAATAGAGAATTAATTTTGGGCAATTGGTAAATAAGCCCCATAGAGATGGGGGGGGGGGGGGAAGAGAGAGAGAGAAAGGGCAAAGGAGAGAGAGGGGGGGAATGAGAAAGGAGTAAGAGGGGGAAGGAGAGAGGGAAATAGAGGGGTTACGGAGAGAGGGGAGGAAGGAGAAAGAGAAGGGGCAATGAGAGTGAGAGGAGGAAATTAGAGAGACGAGGAAATTAGAGAGAGGGGGGAAGGAGAGAGGGGTCAGAAAGGGGGGGGCGGAAAGAGAGGGGGAGGCGAGAGAAGAGGGGAGAAGGAGAGAGAGGAGGGGGGAAGGAGAGAGAGAGGGAGGAAAGAGAGAGAGTGGAGGGAGGAGAAAGAGAGTGGGAAGGAGAGAGAGGGGGAAGGAGAGAGGGAAGGAGAGAGAGAGGGGGAAGGAGAGAGGGAAGGAGAGAGAGAGGGGGAAGGAGGGAAAGAGGGGGGTAGGAGATAGGGGGACGGAGAGAGGGGGTGGGAAGGAGAGAGGGGGAGGAGAGAGGAAAGGAAAGAGTGGGGGAAGGAGAGAAGAGGTAGGACACAGTTACAAAACATTGAAAATAATGTAACAAGCGGAGAGAGAGAGAGAGAGAGAGAGAGAGAGACACAGATGGCACACCTGTGAGCACGTGACCTGCATGCGGGACAAGGGATAATACGCAGCTCTCTAGTGGTCCCACCTTTCTCCTTCGCAAAGGTCCGTCAAATGAACAATATCTCCCCGCACTCCGTCCCCATATACCACCTGTCACAGACAGCACGCGAGTGAGCATGTGACGTAGATATGCAACCAGGGTTAATACACACGGCTACTCAGCCAATTCACCTTTCTCCTGCGCAAGGTACTTTCCACGGGTTAATATTAACCCCTTACACAATTGCAATCATACCTATACGCTGTAGAGGTTGAGTTGTGAGACGGAGCAACTGCCTTAAGGGAAAAAATATATATAACCGGGCTGCCGTCTACTAGTACAAAAAATACATTTTATTGGCACATAAAATCAGCAAGGGAAAGTCCTCTTACGTGTTTCACGCAGCTGCCTGCACGTAAGCAGACATTGCAGAGCTACACAATTATATGCCTGCTAGATGTCGCTGTGCTGGGTGCAGTCCCCCCCAGTCCCCCACAAGGTGTCGCTGTGCTGGGTGCAGTACTTTAGTCCCCCACTTGGTGTCGCTGTGCTAGGTGAAGTACCAAAAGCCCCCCCGCTGGGTGTCGCTGTGCTGGGTGCAGTACCTCAGGCCCCCTGCTAGGTGTTGCTGTGCTGTGTGCAGTACCTCAACCCCCCACTAGGTGTCGCTGTGCTAAGTGTAGTACCTCAGACCCCCACTAGGTGTTGCGGTGCTGGGTTTTGCTATGCTGGGTGCAGTACCTCAGGTCCCCTGCTAGGTGTCGGTGTGCTGGGTTTTGCTGTGCTGGGTGCAGTACTTCAGTCCTCCCCTGGGTTTTTCTGTGCTGGGTGCAGTACCTCAGGCCCCCTGCTAGGTGTCACTGTGCTGGGTGCAGTACCTCAGCCCCCCACTAGGTGTCGCTGTGCTGGGTGCAGTACCTCAGGCCCCCTGCTAGGTGTCACTGTGCTGGGTGCAGTACCTCAGCCCCCCACTAGGTGTCGCTAAAACAAACCCTTAAACCCTTTTGTAGCTCTTCAAGACTTTTCCCCATATTTCCCGCTTAGGGTTCGCTCTGGCGCCTATTACAGGTTACATTCGGTCACTGTGTGTGCTTACCCCACTGTGCCTCCATTGTGGCAGGCAACAGATGCTTTTGCCATCCCACAAGAGGTCGGATGAACCGAGGTCTACCCCAATATATATATACCGAAGCCTCTCATGATGACAAGTGACATATAATATACCATACAATGTTTAAACCAATGTATTCAAATTTGTTTTACAATATCCCATGAGCTTGGAAGGAGGCTAACTTGTACTCTAATACAAGGGGCTCAACTCTATTCCTCACAACATGTCCAGAACCTTCCCTTTGACTGAGCCTCTGATTGAGCCACCTGTCTGAAGCTGGTCTCCTTAAACCCTTGACCTGTTGGGGGGAGCTTTGAGGGGAACTGGCTCAGCCACCCCTGCGCTATGTTATCCTGTTCTCTCCAGATTACCTGCCACAATGGAGTAGGACTCCCTGTCTTGCAAGGCCGATCCCGCGATCGCAGAACCGAGCTGCTGCAACTCCTGGCAAGTGTGTAGGTTTAAGGACCATGCCTTGGTCTTTGAGCCTTGTGAACATCTTCCCAACAGACACCAAAAACACACATCCCCTCCCATTGGGTTCCAGTTGGACGGCTGAGCCCCACATTGGGAGCAGAAATACCTGCACACCATAGAATCTTAACAGGGTTTGGGATGCACATTAATGTGATGTGAATGATATTAGATAAAAAAATAAAATAATTCAGTGGTGCAGAAATGCATGGCGGATCTGCTGAGAGAGGCTTTTCTTCATCTGCCTCGCCCTCCCCTAGTCCTGCCCCCACCTCCTTCTAGAGGTCCATTGGTGGTGGTGTGTAACCCTTTCCTGCAGAGTACGCTGTGTGCAACGTCTGCAAATGGAAATTTTCTATAAAGCCCAGCCTCATAACTTAACTGCAACAACTGCATAATCGATGCCATCATAGCCTCTCTGTTTGCAAAGCAAGTGTTTTGCACGGTGTTTTTTTGTATTTGTGCGTATGTTTACATTTGGCACACTCATTCCCTGCCACTGAGAGCTTACAATCGATTTTGTTTGGTGGCATAGGTGATACTGTGGAGTTTGCGCCCGAATCACAAGTGCACTGAGAGTTTGCACCTGCTCTGCAGTATAAAGGTCAAATGAATACTTGTGAATGTCCTTTGTGCACGTATGGGAACTTGCAGACAGCGGTTCTGATGCTGTCCTAAAGGCGCGGCCCAGCAGTGTACAACTGCGGCACGCGCCGACTGGCGACACTTTCACGGTGAAAGCCCGATCTGCGGTCCTATTGTGGACTATGGGTGATGTTGGGGGCATGGCCATGTCAGGGGGGGGGGGGAGCACCCGCCATGATGGTCTTATACTACCTGCACTCACGCCCTATATGGTCCCCATTATCTCCCGTGTTGGGGTGCCATGTGGCTTAGCCCGCAACCACGTGAACCATCCTTGTCCTTCCCTGCCAGTTGTGAGCGTCATCAGCTGCTTTGCGCTTGGTCCGCACAAACCCCCGGCGCACTGACCTCCCATAGAGAGCGGTGTTCTGGTGTGTTGGCGGGGGTGGGGGCGGCACCACCGTAGCGCGCGTCGCCTGGCTGGCCACTTGGGACCTGCCTAATCGCACATCATCATTGCCCATGACTCTGGATATACGGAGGTCTGTTCATTAAACTAAGTAATATGCCGATGCGGGCACTTGACATACATGGGATTTTCCATAAATAGTGCCCCAATGGGCATTATCACAGTGGAATGGATCCTGAGATAAGTCAGTGGAAGTTTAAGCCAGAAACCCCGACTTGGCTAATGATTACAGACCCGTCTGCCGCTATCTACGCTTCATTCAGCTCTGTGCGGGTGCGTCTTGGCTTGGATTTTCAGCCAACTCGTCACATCTGCACCTCCTTGTGTTTGCTGTGAACGCCGGTGTGTGGGGTCAGGCCGGGCTCCTGGGCCTCTCCACTCCGCTGGACTTCATAAAAACAAAAAGATAAAAAGAAAACGTCCGACACAAATCTTCCCGACTCCCAAAGTCCGGACCTGCTCTCGCGTTTTGAGCATGGTGCCTGAGGCCAATGTACCCGTACCCTGACCCTGGACCTATGTACATACCAGTACCTTCATCATTCATATCCGTATGATGCCCGGGGCAGGCCCACTCCCCGTCCTCAAATGGCCACCAACAATATCAATTTTCCAGGATATCCCTGCCTTCAGCACAGAGTCTCACTGTGGTCTGAAGCAGGGAATCCGGAACAAAAACACCCTGAACCTTTTGGTGGCCCTTGAGGACTGGAGTTGGCCTCCCCTCAGTAATGCTAAATCCTTTGACCACCCGTTCACACTCAAGAAGACCCAGCAGGGATGAAACACAATCGTGCTCCAAGTCTCCATCTTCATTAGAGATCAATTGTCAGTTTGGAAATAAACCCGTTGTGCATTGTGCTTTGGTCCCATTTAAAAATGTATCCCACCTGCAAGTATCTGAGCAATTCCCAGTTAACTCTTCATAACCACGGTCCAGTTTACCCTGAGTATTTAATATACAGTCTTCTGACTAAAAAAGCAAGAGTTTATCAAAGAAAAAGCTCCATGTTTTCTTTGCATGGTTCTGCCCAGTTTCCTCCTCCCCAGCCGGAGAGCCAGTGCCACGTCGGGCTGCGGTGTTTGACCAGAGCAGAGGTTGGGTATAAAGTTACGATAAAAACACCATCTCTCCACCCGTTCTCCAAAGGAAGCAGGTCAGGAAGCATCCGGGTGAAGGCCAACAAACTAACAATATGTCATTTAAATTTTAAGCTACATTGAAAGACTTGACAAATGATTATAGTAACAGCCCCGGGTTGGGGTGCCGCTGATCCTCTCATGTTTAATTCTCCCCGCACTTGACTGGCATTTAACAATGTAGGGAGATACCGGCACCCGCATACCGGGGCCTTAACTTGGGAAAGGGGTACCCCGGAGGCTGAAATGAATGCGGATCACTCCGTAGACCCCCTTCTTCATTTGTTTTATTAAAAATAAACCCCCGATAACCCCGCCAAATAAACCCCCCGCGATCACCTGTTAGAGGCGCGCAGGGGATGACTGATCCTGTGTCACTCTTAGCTGCTGCGTCTCTTACAGACAAGGCGCATCCCGAAAGGTTCCACTCCCGCGAGTCCCATTCCCGCTACGCATTGAAGCCCACTTGTGTAATTTCTGATGGGCCCATTAGTCCCCTTCCCCTAATGCAGTCCGCGACACGCTCTCGCTCAGATGTGCGTGGTGGTTTCGTGAGGGCAGCGCGACCACCGTAAGGCGATCTGTGAGTTTAGACTGGGGGATATACCATTTTCATTCGTCTTGTTTTACTAGACGTCACCCTGTAGTTTTTTTTTTGTGTACAACGGGACCCTTTTTTTTCTTGAATGGAATGATTGCGTTCTGTTGCTTTTAATTAAATGTTTTGGTGTGGTTTTCCGGTTTTCTTAGAAGTCCCCTTTTTTTGGGGGGTCCGTCCTTCGAGCTGAAACCGCAGTCCTTGTCCCAATTTGAACAACTGAAACCCCTCTCTTTCCTGGTATCCGTCCCGCTCTGAATGATTTCATGGGCCAGATTTTTATTAAAAAAAAAAAAGGTTAAATTCTCATTAGAATAAAATGAAATACTCCGTCCCGCACCTCCCTCGCCACCCTAACATCCGCCATTCCATCTCTTTTATAAAAAAAAAACAAAGAGAGGGCATTCAGACACGAAGGGACAATACAAGAAATCCCCGTAGAATAATTTTAGGAGGAAGTGGAAGGGAGTAGTAATCGCCCTGACGCAAGCAGTCGCCATCTTTCTTTCTTTCTCCACTAAATACGAATAAGACTTTCCAAGCAGCAGTGGACTGGGTGGATCACATGCACAGGTTCAGCAAACCCTGCACCTGCCCTTCCCCATTATCACTTTGCATAACATGCTTCCACTGCATGGCAGTCCGATGCATTCTGGTACTACATGCCACAGAGCACTCGCAGGCATGTCACTTTTGGCTTCATATCCATTTGAACATTTTAGGGGGGCCCCTTCCTGCATCGCCTAGATTAACCCTTCACTGACACAAGCACCTAACCACCCCCCTGGGGGTGGGGCTGTTGGGTAGGGGGGGGGTTATCGAAAGGGTTATTGGGAACATTAGCAGCTTTGGAACAATCATCTTCACCAGGGCTCCTGCCCGGGTCTCCCATCTGGCCCTTTAAACCAAAATAAAAAAAAAAAAAAAATCACTGCTGGAGATGTCTGCACCAGCGAAGGGTTTTAAAACGTCTCGCCTCCCTGCGCAAAGCTCTCAGGATATTCATTTCCGAGTTTTCTTTTTTGTTTTTTCACATTACTTGTGTATACGAATGAAAAGATACCCGTGTGTACCCAAGGGCGCGTTTGTGAGCTGTGCAAGGACGGGTACACTATCCTGAGTTTAACATGTATATTTTGATGCTCCTTTAGCCTTTATTTTCTGGAGCATGTGACCCGCTGACCTTTCTGCGTGAGGTCCCGTACCTTAGGGGACCACATGCCGCGAGCAGAGGAACACGTTATTGGCTTCACGGGGGGATATTGGTTTTGAGATATAGACCACAAGCTTGAAGGGTGATATCTACTTTTCTATCTGTGACCCCCGCCCCCCCCGAACCCCCCGACAGAACACCCTCCCCCCCGAAGCATGTTGATATTTTTATTCTCACCATCTTCAACTCTTCAGTGCTGAGGCACACTCAATGCGTCCCTGGAATTGGCATCCCCCTTATGCTGCTGTACATTTCTTTCCGTTTCCACCGTAAACTCATTGGCAGCCCTGTTTCTCTTTAACAAAGAATACTCATTTTCCCCATAAATTACAACATTTAAAGAGAAATGATAGTATGAATTCCGACATACTGGCTGACAGTTGTTATTTATTTTTTGTGGTTTTCTTTATTAAGGCTCCAACCTGTTTCGAGCGTGGTACAAATGAGGGGCGACGATTTCTGTATATCACATGCAGAGGTTACGTACCGAATGATGACAACACGCACACACACCAATACAATAGGTAATGGGAGCCCTGAATCCGGATAGCCCTTCAATCTGTGGGAATAAGGGGCACGTGTTTGGAACAGAAAGGATCAGTTTGCTGCCTCGTATACATCATTACCGAGTATGTCCACGTCCAGTCGCGGTGAGTGTCCATCACAAACTCCAGACCGGGTATAATTCGCTTGACTACCAAATCACATGACCGATACACATATGAAGGGCGTTCCACCGGATTACAGAACCTCTACAATACATTCTGTGAAGACGTCTTGTCGCGTTGAATAGAGCTGATCCGTCTCCGCAGTGAAGACGTGATCTCAGCATCTTAACGCTGGCGGGACCCTGCAATATTCCTACATATGTGTTTTTTTAATAAAGCGGTTCTGTACATATGAAAATACTTGTATCATTTTTTAATCAACTCTGAATGAACCTTTTTAATATATTATATGTAACAACCTTTTTTGGTTTCTAAAGCAACTCATTACAAAGTCACAACACCCCCTTCCTCTTCTGAAACAGACTCGGCCACCGACCCTTTTGAGCTCTGCCCTCTCTCTAGCGTGCAACACCACTTGTATCTATTGACTGCTGGTCACATGATCTTCCCCACATAACTTTGCAGCTTTGGTCCGCTTCTGCTGGCACTGACAGCCATTTTAGTAACTCCCCCGAGCTGAATCATGGCTGATCGATCACGTTGAACGTATCGATCGGCACGAGTTAATTACTTGTAGCACATTCCTCCAACTCTGGAGATTTGGTTGCGGCTACAGGTGTTGTGGTGGCGCCTACCTGTGAGGGTTTCATAGAGCCGAGTTGTCTGCGGTGATCTGGAACCAGGCAGGCTTTTGGAGATCACTGACGTTCCTTTACTCGTGCTTAGCGCCCGCCAGCTGCAGGGAGCTCCAGGATGCCAGAGATAGTCCCCCACTAAGCACCTTCTTTCCCCTCCTGCCAAGACTGACACTCCTAGACAGGAGTATGAGGAAAGCAAAGGGATCTTTATTTGCAGCACTGTTGTGCATTAGGTGGGTCATACAGCGGATACAGGGTCCTCAGATGATTCCAGGCCTCTGGTGTTCTGTCTCTTCCTTAATTTTGAGCCCAGATCTCCAGTGGGCATCCAGCCATGAGGGCCTGGCTACCTCCTCTCCAGCCGGTAGGAACGGACCACACACCTCCCAACCCTTGAAGGTGGAGAGCACTCACTAAATTTGGGTTACACTGCCCTCTGCAGGAAACAGAAGGGGAGGGGCTCAAGGCTTCCTTGACTCTGGTGGCTATACAGCAGGCCATGAGTCACCACCACACAAGTCTGTGCACTCAGAGAGAAGAAGTATGGAGGGGGGTCAAAGCCCACAGAAATGGCCTGTCCAGCCGAGACCTGCTAAGGACTTTATGTGACATGGGAGGAGAGAGGCATGAGTAGACTAACCATTAAATACTTATCATGTTGTGGATTGTATTAAAGGGGGAAACATAAATACACATACAAAATAAGAGCCAGCCATCTTGGACTGCTGCTTTTAAATAGGGGCGAAAAGGTGTTTTGGGAGCTGAGCTTGAAATGGACATCATCAAGAGAACATGCCGCTACACCCGGTGCTGCCGGTGTTATAACCTTATTACACGTAATTAGTCTTTACAACACATTAACTGGTATGATACTGTCAGCATGTCTTGTTTCTCACTTCTAGTTTGCTCTTTCGAGGAGCGCGTGTCCCTTATAATAGACTCTTTTCCCTGTACCTGCATGTCCCTTATTAGATGCTCTCCCCTTGTACACTGTCCCCTTAATAAATGCTTCCTGTACACTGTCCCTTATATAAGCTTCCTCCCCGTACACTGTCCCTTAATATAGATGCTCCCCATACAGCTGTCCCTTATAGTAGATCTTCCCAGTACACTGTCCCTTCTATAGATGCTTCCTGTACACTGTCCTCTATATAAATGTGGTCCGCTGTAAACACTGTCCCTTATATAGATGCTCCCCTGTACACTGTCCTATATAGATGCTTCCCCATGACACTGTCCCGTATATAGATGCTCCCCATAATACCTGTCCCCCTTCTATAGATTGCTTTCCCAGTGACAACTGTCCCTTATATAGATGCTCCCCTACACTTTCCCCTTATATACGATGCTTCCCCATACACTGTCCCTTATCTAGATTACTTCCCAGTACACACTGTCCCTTATTAGATGCTTTGCCTGTACACTGTCCCTCTATATAAATGTTCCCTGTACAACTGTCCTATAAATATAGATGCTTTCCTGTACAACTGTCCCTTATATAAAAATGCTTCCTCCCTGTACCTGTCCTTATAGATGCTTCCCCTACACTTACCCTTATATAGATGCGTCCCATACACTGTCCCTTTATATAGATGTTCCCAGGGTACCGTCCCTTATATGCTTTTCCCTGTACACGTCCCTTATATAAATGTTTCCCGTTACAACTGTCCCTTATATAGATGCAGTCCCCATACACCTGTCCTTTATAGATGCTTCCCAATATACACTGTGCGCCTTATAAGATGCCTTCCCCATACCTGACCCTTATATAGATGCTTCCCAGTACACGTCCCTTATATAGATGCTTTCCCCCCATACACTTCCCTTATATCGATGCTCCCAGTACACTGTCCCTTATATAGATGCTTGGGTTGCTTTAGCAACTGCTTTTCCTCCTTTACTCTGCATTAAAACCTGTACCCATATTGCTAGACATTACCTTATCGCATTCGATTAATATGCCACATCCTTATAACACCTCCTCCCTAGCATGTGAAGACCCGGCGGTCTGCCATGTGTAAGGGCAGAGACCACAGCATCACCACCCATTGAGGGTAAGTGCTATGCGGAGGAGCAAAACCTTGCTTCTGTTCTTGCAGTTGGGGGGGGTCAATTCATAATCTATGGAGGGGGTATGTCCCAGGTGTTGGGAGATTTTTGTCCTGTTAGAAAGGAGAATTAATTCAAGAAACAACGAGTTACTGGACCAGTGTCGCTCATTAATCAGTTCCAGTTTGGAATGGTAACTGGGCTGCTTTGCTGGTTCTTTCGTCCTGGTTGCTGGACCATTTGTCTTTCTCCCTCCCATGCGTGGCGTTTAGCACTGCTCCAACCTCCGTTTGTCTGTCTATTTTTCAGGGGATCGGGGTGTGGCTGCATGTAATACTTCTCACAACTTCCTGCAGGTTTCCCTTTGTGGACCAGCTGGCAACCATTTGGGCTCCCAAACTTAACTGAAAATTAACCCATTCGTCCTGCTTTTCCCCCTCAAAATAATGAGACTGCTAGCAGGAACGGGCCTCTGTTCCATATGGGAAGAGTGTCAACAGCATACATTATCCAGGCCCTGGTGTTGTTTCCATGTGGCAATTTCAACTTAATTTCAACTTAATGTCACTGTCTACTGTCTTCCTCTGTTTAGAGCCCAAATGGGCTGTTTGTGTGTTCTTTTGGAAATTAGGAAGAATTGTCTTTTGAGTCGGTCTGTTAATGGATGTGTGAGGCTCATATATCACGATTTATACTTACCGAACCATCCAGCCCCTTTTATTCACTGGTAAAGCAACAGTCCAGCTGGCTGCATTTTTTTCTCACTTTCTTTCTCTTATTCCCTTTAATGCGTCATCATACAATCCCCACAATGAATA
Source organism: Ascaphus truei (assembly GCA_036426205.1). NCBI lineage: Eukaryota > Metazoa > Chordata > Amphibia > Anura > Ascaphidae > Ascaphus > Ascaphus truei. The sequence continues at coordinate 2,585,689 of CM071587.1, forward strand.
ATATAATTATCTAGTTGCCATCTGACCCTTCTCCTGTGATCGATCGGCTAAGATAGACTCGGGGGGGTTCACTAATGGCTGGTCAGTGCAGCAGAAGAGGACCACAAATGCAATGATCTATGGGGAAGATCATATGTAGCAGTCACTGATACAATTGGTGCACTGCTGAGCAAGGATAAAAAAAAAGGGAGTGTTCAGAGCCTGTTTCAGATCAAGAGGGGATGTGAACCTTTGTAAATGGTTTGCTATAGAACAACGAAAATGTTTGTTACTTATAATACATTAAAAATGTCAGTTCTGAATAACTGTAAGGGCTTGCCTCCGGGTTATTTATTCGTTCTTGTTACAGCATTGTGGCGCAATGTAGTCCGGGAATATGATTTGGCTGGGCAGTTACTACAAACCATTGGTGCACTGCTAGCGAGAGTACTGGGCTCCAGAGGCCAGAGCCTATCAGAATGGAATGGGCTGTGACCTTTGGAACTGCGTCCTACATTAGAAACATAAAATGTCTTGAAAACATATATAGGTTTTTTAATAATGCTAGCAAGTATTTTTCTCACAGTAACCCGAACTTATTTATTAAAAAAACACCGTCGGATATTGCTTAAACTGCTGATTTAAGCGTGTCACTTCCTTTTTGTTCGTCCTTTGTCCTATGGAGAGGCAGTCCTCTGCTTCCAGAGCAGAGTGATGCCCGCAAAATCCTTCAAACGGAGCATTCTCTGCTTCTGAGTACTATCTTCTGTACTGATAACCGAACGGCAAATGTCTGGTGTTGGCGGCACTTCAGGAGTGTCAAAGCAGTTACTTTATCTGGCACACGAGTGCCACTTCCCGAAATTCGCTATTCCAAAGGTCAAACTAAAAACCGATGGGAGAACGGCGATGAGGCAGACCCGACCGTTCATTATCTTCTCCAGAAAGCTCGTGTTTGCGTCCAACTCCTCCTGTAACAACCCGAACAGAGGGAAGTCCAAATGCAGCTCACCCCCGTCCAAAACAACAAGCCAGAGGGACTCTCCTTCCCAAATGCCACCCATAATACCATCAATATGCGCCGCTCTCAAACGCATCTAGTTACCATTGGCGACCGCCAGCGCCATGTGTCGCCGATCACGTGAACTCTGCCGGCGAGATGGGGAGGTTGTTAACTACACGGTACTTGGGATGCTAGGATTCTTCTGCCACTCTTTCAGCGGTGGTCTGTTGTACCCCGTTGCAGACAGAGAGGCAAAGAGTGTTAATCTCTTCACTGGTCTCTGTAAGCGCTAACGAAAACAGCAGCGCTATACAAGAACACGCGATTATTATTTTATTATACTGTCTTTTAACTGCCGAGAAGAACCCTGTGAGTTTGAAAGCTTGTTTACTGTACCTCATAACAATCAGGGACAACACAGTTAACATTCCTAGTTTGTGTCTCCTCGGTTTCGGGCTTAGTTAATGTTGTAGGGTAGATAACCCGGACTGTCTGACCCTGCCTGATACCTTCAGTCCGGGGGGTCGACCAGAATGGAGGGGGGAGAGGTGGGTTGAAAGTCCTGGAGAGAAGATGGGGGGGCGGTGGTTGTCAGATATAACAGTGTTTGACAACCTTACAGTTGCTCGCCCCGGGCGCTGATTGAACATCGTGGCGAGCTCGCTATTGGCCCAAGCATCACACGTTTGGTACTAGTGGCGAGTAGATTTTTTTGTGTGGCGAGTAGATTTTTTGGTGATTTTGTCACCACTGTATAGGGTAAGTATGTCAATGTTTTCTGTATATGTGTACGATAACGATTTAAACTATATATTTTACACGTTTGCTGCTTTTGTACTGCTATGTGGTTAAAATTGGTTTTGGTTTTATGAATAAACATACCTACTAGATCTAGATCCCCGGACTGTTCTGATGGTCCTGGTCCCAAGATACTCGCAGTCAGAGTCAGCCTATGATTAGCTATAAGCCAATGGTCCTTTTTGAGCTTTCCCTGATAAAAAAAAAACACATAACCCGTTTATCAGATTCACCACACACATTACATGCTGCCAGCAGCAACAGATTTTAATTGCGTCGCCTTTTTTTAATGAGTTTTTCCCATTTGGGACAGTTGGGGTCCCTGACACTAGTGGGAAAAGTGCAATAATATGGACTTTGACAGTCCTTTTTTCACGCTGGCATCAAGTTTTGGAGCCAAGAAAAGGGCTAAAGGATTGATCACAACATCTTCTTTCCAAATTGGGAGCAGCGGTGATAGGCTCAGAAGCCATCCCATGGGCTGGGGCAGATCTTGGGTAACAAGCGTCTAAGTAGGTTATACAAGGTTACGGCTGCACATACTGTATAGGGGTTTATCTATATCCGCAAACCAGCAGCTTGGGATGTTTTTTAGCGAAAATGTCATGTTGAAATTCAATATAACTACATTTTGGAATTGTAATAAGCCCCATAAGATGGGGGGGGGGGGGGGGGGGGGTTGTGGGGGGGGGTGGGGGGGCCGGGGTTGGGTGTGTTGTTGAATCGTGGCGCGCCAGGGCCACGGAGCCGCGGGGGGGGGGAATGAGAAATTCAGTCGCCGCATCAGGCTTTGTCCTGCTCGCTTTACCCACACCTATTTTTTCCCTTCTCGCTTGTCTTCCTGGATCAAAACTATTCCGTGCTGCATGCGAGTGAAGCGTGCTGCCCTTTCTTATCCTATGACATTCATCGCGTTGTAAGGAGCGAGGGGTCCTCGACATCAGGTTTGGCGGCAACTCATCTTGTTTCGTCTCGCCTCTCTGTTCTCCACTGTTCTCTCTTGCCGCTTTTTTACCTTCCGGCTCTCCCTGCGGCACCCTCTCGTCGTTTGTCTTTTGGCCCGCGCGTGGGCCCGTGCGACGCGCCTTGTTCCTTCGCGCTTGGCCGTCTACATCTCTCAGCCGCGGGGTGACGGTGACTCTCTGTCCCGTCTCTACGCGTCGCTTTCCGGAATGGACCCGCGGGGGTCGCGTCGCTATGGGGGCCGCGCGCCGGGGGTGGGCAACATTAAAGCGCGCGGGGGCGGAAAGCTGCCACACAGCGCCGCTTGTGGCAAGGAACCGGCTCCGCGCCGAAGAGCTTATTCGCTTCCCCCCCCGAGGCGCTTTCACCCAACCTTAACACTGCCTGACCCCCCTCCCACCCTCCTCTGATAAGGAGAGAGAGAGCGAGAGAGAGATACACAGATGAGATGGCACATCAGCCTTTAGCACGTGACCTGCATGCGTGACAAGGGATAATACCAGCTGCTCTAGTGTCCTACCTTTCTCCTTCGCAAAGTCCGTCAAAGAATCAAGATCTCCCCGCACTCCGTCCCTATAACCACCTGTCACAGAAACCGCACGCGAGTGAGCTGTAGACGTAATCATAAATGCAACCAGGGTTAATCAACACGGCTACTCAGCCAATTCTTCACCTTTCCCTGCGCAAGTACTGTTCCCCGGTAATTTAACCCTTACCAATTGCAAATCATACTATAATAACTATGTAAGTTTGAGTTGTGAGAGTAGCAAGCTGCCTTAAGGGAAAAATATATAAAACCGTGGCTGGCCGTCTACTAGGTAACATACAATACATTTTAGAATGGCCCATAAAATCAACAAGGGAAGTCCTCTACGTGTTTCCGCATGCTGCCTGCACGTAGCAGACTTGCAGAGCTCCCAAATTTATATGCCTTCTAGATCTCGCTGTCTGGGTGCAGTCCCCCCCAGTCCCCCCACAAGGTTGTCGCTGTGGCCGGGTGCAGTAAGCTTAGGGTATAGTCCCCCCCCACTTGGGTGTCCCAGCTGTGCTATGAGGTGAGTACCAAAACCCCCCCGCTGGGTGTCGCTGTGCTGGGGGCAGTACCTCATGGTCCCCCTGGCTAGTTTGCTGTCTGGGTGCAGTACCTCCACCCCGCCATAGGTGCGCTGTGCTATGTAATCACCTCATACCCCCACCTAGTGTTGCGTGCTGGGTTTTTGCTAGCTGGGTGCGTACCTCAGGTTCCCTGCTAGGTGTGCGTGGTGTGTGCTGGGTTTTGCTGTCTGGGTGGCAGTACTTCATTCCTCCCCTTGGTTTTTCTGTGCTGGTGCAGTAACCTCAGCCCCTGCTAGGTTTCACTGGTGCTTGGGTTTGCAGTACCTCGGCCCCCCATATGTGTCGCTATCCTGGGTGCGTACCTCAGGCCCCCGTAGGTGTCCGCTGTGCGGAGTGCAGTACTAAGGCCTCCACTAGTGTCGCTGTCTGTGGTGCAGTACCTCAGGCAGGCCCCCTGCTAGGGTGTCACAGTGCTGGGTGCAGGACCTCAGCCCCGCTGCACTAGGTGTCGCTGTTGCTGGTGCAGTACAAAATCAGGCCCCCTGCTAGGTGTCACTGTGCTGGGTGCAGTACCTCAGCCACCCACTAGGTGTCACTGTGCTGGGTGCAGTACCTCAGGCCCCCCGCTGTGCTAGGTGCTAGATGTAGTACCTCAGACCCCCACTAGGTGTCGCGTGCTGGGTTTTGCTATGCTGGGTGCAGTACCTCAGGCCCCCACTAGGTGTCGCGGTGCTGGGTTTTGCTATGCTGGGTTCAGTACCTCAGGCCACCTGCTAGGTGTCGCTGTGCTGGGTTTTGCTGTGCTGGATGCAGTACTTCAGCCCTCCCCTAGGTTTTGCTGTGCTGGGTGCAGGATCTCTAGCCCCCGCTAGGTGTCGCTGTGCCGGGTTTTGCTGTGCTGGATGCAGTACTTCAGCCCTCCTCTAGGTTTTGCTGTGCTGGGTGCAGTACTTCAGGCCCCCTACTAGGTGTCGCTGTGCTGAGTGCAGTACCTCAGCCCCCCACTAGGTGTCGCTGTGCTGGGTGCAGTACCTCAGTCCCCCGCTAGGTGTCGCGGTGCTGGTATTTTCTGTGCTAGGTGCAGTACCTCAGGCCCCCTGCTAGGTGTCGCTGTGCTGGGTGCAGTACCTCAGCCCCCCACTAGGTGTCGCTGTGCTGTTTGCAGTACCTCAGGCCACCCGCTGGGTGTCACTGTGCTGAGTGCAGTACCTCCGGTCCCCACTTGGTGTCGCTGTCCTGGGTGCAGTACCTCAGCCCCAGGCGTGGTGTCGCTGTGTAAGGTGCAGTACCTCAGGCCCCCGCTAGGTGTCGCTGTCCTGGGTGCAGTACCTCAGGCCCCCCACGTGGAGTCGCTGTCCTGGGTGCAGTACCTCCGACACCCGCGTGGTGTCACTGTGCTGGGTGCAGTACCTCATCCCCCCACTTGGTGTCGCTGTGCGAGGTGCAGTACCTCAGCCCCCCGCGTGGTGTCGCTGCGGGAGATGCAGTACCTCAGGCCCCCGCTAGGTGTCGCTGTCCTGGGTGCAGTACCACAGCCTCACACTAAGTGTCGCTGTGCTGAGAGCAGTACCTCCGGCCCTCGCGTGGTGTCGCTGTGGTGGGTGCAGTACCTCAGCCCCCCGCTGGAGGCCGCTGCTCCCCGGTGTGTCCCAGCAGTGGCTGCGGCGATGGGTGAAGCGGAGGCCGGGGTCGGCGTGGTGGAGAGGCCGGAGCCCCCACCCGGGGAGGAGCCGGTGCTGTGGAGCCCGGAGGTGGAGGTCTGCCTTTTCCATGCAATGCTCGGACACAAACCCGTCGGTAAGCGCAGGCCGCAGCGATCCCCGGGCTCGAGTACATCTTACTGCCGGGCCGTGCAGGGCCGGGGACACGCAGGGCCGGGGCCACGCAGGGTGCAGGGCCGGGGCCAAGCAGGGTGCAAGGCCGGGGCCACGCAGGGTGCAGGGCCGGGGCCACGCAGGGTGCAGGGCCGGGGCCACGCCGGGGCCACGGAGGGTGCAGGGCCGGGGACACGGAGGGTGCAGGGCCGGGGACACGGAGGGCCGGGGACACGGAGGGTGCAGGGCCGGGGACACGCAGGGCCGAGGCCACGCAGGGTGCAGGGGGACACGCAGGGCCGGGGACACGGAGGGTGCAGGGCCGGGGACACGCAGGGTGCAGGGCCGGGGACACGCAGGGTGCAGGGCCGGGGACACGGAGGGTGCAGGGGGACACGCAGGACCGGGGACACGCAGGGCGATGTATGTAATATGATTATTATAGATTTGAGGAATGAAGTAGTGCGATGTGCTGCAGCAGAACAGAGGGAGAGAAACATGGTGTTTCTATCTATATACAGGAACTATTACTGGGTTGGAGTGCAGTGTGTATGTATATACAGTGTGTGTGTGTGTATATATATATATATATATATATATATATATATATATATCTCAAAAATGAATAGATGATACCGTTCTGTAGCTAACGAAATGCTTTTATTTGTGCGAGCTTTCGCGATACACTGATATCTTCTTCGGGCGATGTTACATTGAATAAAGCCGGCAAGGGTTTTACTTAAAAACAGCGCATCCTGGAATGTAATCTGTGATTGAAACCTATCCCTACCCCCTGTGTAGTATGTGTTTTATGACTGGATGTGTTAAATAGTCCCTGAATGTAAGAGAGAGAGAGAGAGAGAGAGAGAGAGAGTGTGTGTGTATATAAATTTATAAAGCGCCCACAGTGTATACAGCGCTTTACAAAAGGTGTGTGTGGAGTGGGAGTGTATTCCAGTGGTGTGGGTAGGTATAGAAATGTACGAGTACATTTGATTCCCCATGTTGTAGTACTATTATACGTGTATATAAATTCACCTGGCTAATTACATTTTTGCCGCCAAGTAGTGGCTATATAGATGTGCTTAAGTTTGTTATTTGCATCTGAAGAAAGGCCCGGATAGGACCTGAAAAGTTGTACCTGCTTCTGCTGTTTGTCCTATTAAAACTGCTTTGCATTTGAGTAGACGAAGGTTGTAAGCAGTTTACTCTTTGTGTTGGAGAATGAGGTTGCCCTGTTTCTGATGGCCTAGGCATATACTGTAATGAGTTCATTCTTGTCTCTTAGTAAAAATGTCTACGTTTGCTGAAATAACGAATACTTTTGTCTGGAACAAAAAATTAGGTTCCATAAAATAATGTGTTGCGTTCGAAAGCATAGGTGGCCCCCCCATTTCCGGGGCCTTGTCTCCTGAATTCACATTGGTCCTGCGCACCAAATTAACAGACCCTCACCCTTGGCAGACCGAACGGAGAGTTTGTTTGGTTTTGTGTGCGGGACAAAAGTGATCACAGAAAATATTCGCCAGGCTTCCGCGAGATGACGGGGGTCCCCTGGCTGTATGTGTGGTATCCTGGTTGCTGCAAGCCGTATGTGAAACCCAAAGCTAAGTGACCCATAAACTGTATTTGATTAACAACTGTTGCTGCGTTCATGTGTATTTCATTGGTGAGACTGACAATCCGAACAAGCATTTTGCACAAGTATTCTCCCGTCGGTGAATAAAGTATTCTCCCGTCGGTGAATAAAGTATTCTCCCGTCGGTGAATAAAGTATTCTCCTGTCCCTTTCCCCGTTCCTTTTTTTTTTTGGTCCTGTAGAGATACAAAACTTTGATAGTTTTACAATAAACTTTATTTCTCCAAGTCCTGGAGATCCTGCTTCCATCTTTTCTGTATTCCAGTCCCCAGCGGTTAGCACCCAGACAGGACACTACTTTATTTGGAGATATATATCTATATCCCACACACAGTCCTGTGATTTTTGTTTTAACCCTTTCTCTGCTCCACGCAGGAGTGAACCGTCACTTCCACATGATTTGTATCCGTGACAAGTTCAGCCAGAACATCGGGCGGCAGATCTCCTCCAAGGTGATCTGGGAGCATCTGCGCACTATGTATGACATGCAGGCTCTGGTGAGTAACACGGGGACTGTCCTGTGTATGAGACCGCGAGGGAACCCTGCCTGCGTACCAACCTACAGTGCTAGAAATGGCCTGTGTTTCTTCATTCTGCCATTAAAACATCCCACAGCTGCATCTCCTCCCCATAGGGGCTGTTATAAAGAGGCACATTGCACAGTTCTGCTGTAAAATTAAACTGTTGTGAGCCGTTTTAAGCAAGTGTCGATAAGCATCAAGTTCTTCCGATCAGTGTTTTGGGCGGGGATTCATGTATCCGGATTAGGCCGGAGTTATCAGTAATACAAACCGTGAGCTGTACAACGATCTGTACCTGCTCTGTCTAGTTGCTTCTGTACGTACAGGCTGTCTGACCATTACTAACCACCTGTAAGATATTTGTATGACATGTTTATTACAGTTGGTGCAGACGCAAGCAAAACACAGAGAACTTAGTCATTTTAACAGCGAGATCACATGGAGCAGGCTCGCCCTGATGCCCCTCACAGAACAGCTCCTCTAGCACAGAATCACTAGTCATTTTCTTGTCTACTTCACACCCGAGAGGCGCTAAGAGGTGAACGGTAACTGGGAGCAGATTGTGTACCTGTATACAAAGTAACCATGTCTGGTCTTTATTTGGGGAAGTGTTTGTGGGCGCTGGAAGATAAAGCACCTCCCCCGCAGCGTTTGATACCAGGATATACATCGTCAGTCCTAACACACGGGCATCAAACTGCAAGCATTCCCATCTAGCTGCGGTGTAGGACGTCTGGCCGCGGCCAAATTGTCACTGGCGCTCCGCCGCCATAACTACTGAGGTCACCTCACCACCAGCGCCTCTCCCAGCCGCAGGGCACCTCCCCCGCAGCATGTCCTCAGCCCCTCTCCCAGCCAGGCACCTCCCCCGCAGCATGTCCTCAGCACCTCCCCCAGCCGCAGGGCACCTCCCCCGCAGCATGTCCTCAGCGCGCTAATACTTCTCCCTATACACCCTAACATCCTGCTGCTAATACCTCTCCCTATACACCCTAACACCCTGCTGCTAATACCTCTCCCTATACACCCTGCTGCTAATACCTCTCCCTATACACCGTAACACCCCGCTGCTAATATCTCTCCCTATACACCCTAACATCCCGCTGCTAATACCTCTCCCTATACAACCCAACACTCTGCTGTTAATACATCTCCCTGTATATGGGTGTTGGGGGTCCCTCCCTGTATATAAGAGGGGGGGGGGATGTATATAGGGGTTGGCCTGAGTTATAAAGTGACACTTTCTGTTCTCCTTTGTGACATCACAAGTCCCCGCCCCTCTGTGACGTCACACGCATCTCTTCCGCCGGGTTTCACTTTCGTTTCTCAACTGTCACTGACCAACGGCACCGAGACCGCGCGGGCGCCGAACCGAGACCGGCACCGTGCTCCAGCAGCTGTCGGTACCGAACCGCCCCCCCCCCCCCCCCCCAGCTGTCGGTACCTTCCCCCAGCCGCCGGTACCTTCCCCAGCCGCCGGTACCGTGCTCCCCTGCCAGGCTTACCCGGTGCAGCCTCTCCGCGGGAGGATGCAGGGCTGGGGCACTGAGCCGGGCTGGGACTCGGACACTGACTCTACCTGGGAGGAGGGGGAGGAGAGGAGACCCCCGGGCCGGAGAAACCCCCCCAACCGCCAGGTACTGACAGCAAGGGGGTGAGGGGCAGTGTGTGTGTGTCTGTGTGTCTGTGTGACACTGGGGGTGTGAGGGTGTGTGTGTGTGTGTGTGTGTGTGTGTGTGTGTGACACACTGGGGGTGTGAGGGTGTGGGATACTGTTACACTGGGGGTGCGTGTGTGGGACGCACTGACACTGGGTGTGTGTGACACTGTATGGGGGGGGGGTACTCTATCACTGATTACGTGTGTCTATGTGTCACTGACACGGCTGTGTGTGTTACTGACCACTGGGGTGTGTGGGAGGGTGACACTGACCACGGAGGTGTTACACTGTCGCAGTCTCTCTGCACACATATGCTGATACTGTCCTGTATACACGCGGTCCCAGCCTCTGCACACGTATGCTGTTACTATTTATACCTCTCCGATACACCCTAACATCCCCGCTGCTAATACCTCTGCCCTATAATCCTAACATCCGCTGCTACATACTCTCTATTAAACCCTAACACCCCTGCTGTAATACCCCCCCCTATACACACTAACACCCCGCTTGCTAATACCTCTCCCCTATACACCCTAACAATTATCCTGCTGACGAATACCTCCTACCCTATACACCCCTAAATATCCGCTGCATAACACCTCTCCCTAATACACCCTAACATCCTGTCTGATAATACCTTCCATACACCCTAAACATCCTGCTGCTATACCCTCTCCCTATACACCCATCAACAGCCCGCTGATAAGACCATCTACATATTACACCCTATAACATCCTAGCGTGCTAACTACTCTCCTATTACACCCTAACACCTGCTGCTAAGATTCTCCCTATACCCACTAACATCCTGCTGCTAATACCTCTCCCTATACACCCTACAACCTGCTGCTAACTTCTCCATACCCCTAACACCCTGCTGATAATAACCTCTCCCTTTAACCATGCTACCTCTCCCTATACCGATAACACCCCGCTGCTAATATCTCTCCCTATACACCCTAACATCCCGCTGCGTAATACCTCTCCCTATACAACCCAAACACTAGTCTGCTGTTATACATAATCCCTGTATATGGGTGTGGGGGTGGTCCCTCCCTGTATATAAGGGGGGGGGGGATGTATATAGGGGTTGGCCTGAGTTATAAAGGTGACACTTTCTGTCTCCGTTGTGACATCACAAGTCCCCGCCCCTCTGTGAACGTCACACGCATCTATTCCGCCGGGTTTCACTTTCGTTTCTCAACTGTCCACTGACAACGGCAACCGAGACCGCGCGGGCGCGCGAACCGAGAACCGGCACCGTGCTACAGCAGCTGTCGGTACCGAACCGGCCCCCCCCCCCCCCCCAGCTGTCGGTACTTCCCAGCGCCGGTCAGGACCCTTCCCCAGCCGCCGGTACCGTGCTCCCCATGCCAGGATTACCCGGTGCAGCCTCTCCGGGGAGGATGCAGGGATGGGGACTGAGCCGGGCTGGGACTCGGACACTGACTCTACCTGGGAGGAGGGGGAGGGAGGGAGACCCCGGGCCGGAGAAACCCCCCCAACCGCAAGGTACTGACAGCGGGGGGTGAGGGGCAGTGGGTGATGGTCTGTGGTCTGTGTTGACACTGGGGGTGGAGGGTGTGTGTGTTGTGGTGTGTGTGTGTGTTGTGGGACACACTGGGGGTGTGAGGGTGTGGTGTGTGGTACGTTAAACTGGGGGTGCGTGTGTGGGACACACTGACACTGGGTGTGTGTGTGTGTGTGTGTGTGTGTGTGTGTGATGGACACAACTGGGGGTGTTGAGGGTGTGGGATACGGTTACACGGGGTGCGTGTGTGTGGGAACCACTCACACTGGGTGTTTGTGTGTGTGTGTGACACTGGGGGGGTGGGATACTGTTACACTGGGGGTGCGTGTGTGGGACACACTGACACTGGGTGTGTGTGTGTGTGACCAATGGGGGTTGTGAGGGGTGGGATACTGTTACACTGGGGGTGCGTGTGTGGACGCACTGACACTGGGTGTGTGTGACACGAGTATGGGGGGGGGGTACTTATCACTGATACGTGTTGTATGTGTCACTGACACGGCGTGTGTGGTTACTGACCACTGGGGTGTGTGGGGAGGGTGACACTGACCACGGAGGGTGTTACACTGTCGCAGTCTCCTGCAAACATATGGCTGATACTGTCCTGTATACACGCTGGTCCCAGCAGCTTGCACACGTTGAGGATTACTATTTGTATACACGCTGGTCCCCAGCCTCCTGCAAACGTATTGCTGTTATATTATGTTAAGTATCACGCTAGGTCCCAGCCTAGCCAACGTATGCTGTTAACTTATTCTTCTGTATACACGCGGTCCCAGCCTCTGCACACGTATGCTGTTACTATTCTGTATACACGCGGTCCCAGCCTCTGCACACGTATGCTGTTACTGTCCTGTATACACGCGGTCCCAGCCTCTGCACACGTATGCTGATACTATCCTGTATACACGCTGTCCCAGCCTCTCTGACCTTGAAAATGTTCTGTAATCTGATTTAGTTTTTTAAGGGTCAAAAACTGGATCGCTCAAAATACCTGTTTTAAACGCTGACAAAACCGGAGCTACGTACTGCTTTGCATATTGAGATACTGACACCCATCTAGCCCAAAGTGGGCGCACTTTACAGAGAGAAATCCTGCCTAAGCCCCTTGGTCAGAATGAAAGCACGTTGCACAGCAACGCCAATTAATGACTATGGGGATATAGTGTATGGTACAGCACCCCAAATTCACATCGGCAAACTCTATATTCTATAGAACTCAATAATAATAATATGCCATTTTTGTGTAATTATGTAACTTCGACACCATTGTGCTATAACAGGACTAGACGCGAAGCGCATCTTCCCCCTCTCGCCTTCAAATACTTTCTGGACGAGTTACTCAATTACCCGAGCAGGCTTCTCACCCCTAATGTCCCCAGCATTTCTCTTCTTACATCCTCCAGAAACCTGCTTATAGGCTCAAAGGATCCGGTCGCTCTCCCTTCTCATACCGAGCACCCCACTTCTGGGAAAGTTTACCGGCGTCTCTCAAATCTGCCTCCTGTCCAAGTTCTTTCCAGACTTTGGCCGTTTCCTGCTTTAAACATATTTTTTAACTGTAACTTGTAATGTTTTTACCTTATGTTGTTGCTTTATTATTTTGTGCCCAGGACTTAAGCTCTCAATCTATTGTTTTTCCTGGTAAAATATTTTGATTAAAAAAAGGGAAAAAACAGCCCCCCTAATCTAGAAATACTCTTTTTGACCCTCCTGACCGTTCTTAGAGACTTTAGTATTGGGCTCTTAATATGCAGTTAGAAAGGAGTTATAAGACATGTATAATAATGAGATGTATTAAACTGTGTAGGGCCGGCTTGATGAGGACGCGATTGGTGCGACAGCACCGGGCCCCGAGCTCCACCCCAGAACCTCACCGGTGCAGCGACGGGAGAGAAGCCCACCCGGGCGGCGGTTACGGAACCCGGGCCTGACTTCTGTGTCAGGGCCCCCCGGGTGGGTTCCCTCCATCGCTGCCGCCCTACAGGTAGCGCTCTGGGGAGCAGCAGGTCCCGCACTCAGTTTGCACCGGGCCCCTTGATCTCCGGAGCCGGTCCTACATGTACTCACTCGTAGTGTGATAAATACGCTCTGACACCAGCGGCGTTCACTTGCACACTAAAGACGTGTTTGTTCTCTTCCCATTTTAGACTTATCGGAAAAGCACCAGAGCAGCTCGGGACATGCAGAATTACCGCCGCGGTTACCCAGTACGACTTTCCGACTCTTACCCGTTTACTCCTCTCACTACTGGAAGCACTGAGGGGGTTTGGGTGGGGAATATAGAGCTAACCCCTTCATTGCCAGTGGGGTTTGTTTGTTGTTGTTGTTTTTTTATAACATGAACTGACGAGTTTCATCAGTAATATCTTCTCTGATGTAACGGGTCCTGTTTACTAGTCCCTAGAGGGAACCTAAAGACTCCTTCACATGAATATTAACGCTTAATAAATCTGTATCATAGCATCTGTTCTCTGACATAATGTCTCTTGTATGCAGGATTTGAAGAACACACGTTCTGGGGATGAATCCAAGGACCTGGCAAATCTGAGGTTCTATCTGAACGAGGTGCCTTTTAAGCCATACGGTTAGTGCAGGCCTAAAGCCAATGGCAGCCATCTTTAAAAGCTTCCCCTCATATATTATATTCTTTAAACATTTCTGCAAGGTTGTGGGATTTTCTTATTGGAGGATATAAAAACACACACACACGTGTGTGTGTGTTGGATAAACTCTGCCAGTTACGGTTGATAACTCCCCAAGCTGCCTCCCTGTACCGTGTGGATGATGTGTGAAACCTCTTTTGTTACACGCAGGAGTTAAGATAGACCAGCTGCTTCAGGAGTGGAAGGATGACTATTACACGCTGGAGGAGAACCATTCTTACATCCAGTGGTGAGTGGGCACGTGGGCTCTGTATTTCTGCAGCAGAACGGAGGGTCTTTAACTGCAAAATGACCTCCAGCTGCGTGGCTTTATCTAGCAGGGAAAGGGGGTAACATGGTGTGCTTTGCCACAGGTTGTTTCCACTGCGGGAGCACGGGATGAACTGGGATGCCCAGCCGCTGACCCTGCATGAGATCAAGGTACCCACCTCTGGTCACACACCACATCCTTCTGCTGACTCCGCTACCTGTCACAGATCCGCTCACGCTGTAATCTTTGCTTCTCCCCCCTCTTCCCCTAACCCCCCCGCCCCACCCCATACCTCCCCACCCCATACCTCCCCACCCCATACCTCCCCACCGACCAGGAGATGAAAAACAATGAAGACACCAAAAAGAGGTTCCTTATGGCGTACGAGCTCATGCTGGGATTTTATGGCATCAAACTCCGGAGCAAGAAAACTGGCGCGGTCATTCGGGCAGAGAACTGGCAGGACAGGTTCTACAATCTCAACCAGTGAGTGATGCTGCTGTGCATTGTCTGTTTGTGGGGGGGGGGGAGGGGAGATACATGGTTGGTGGAGGGGGGGGGATGGGAGGAATACACGGTTGGTGGGTGGGGGGGGGAAGAGAATACACGGTTGTGGGTTGGGGGGGGGGAGAATACAACGGTCTTCTGGTGGGGGGAGAGAGAGAGAGAGAATACACGGCTGTGGGTGGGGGGAGAGAGAATACACGGTGTGGGGGGGTGGGGTGGGGGGAGAGAATACACGGTTGTGGGTAGGGGGAGAGAATACACGGTCTGTGGGGGGGGGGGAGAGATACACGGTCAGTGGGTGGGGGGAGAGAATACACGGTATGTGGGTGGGGGGAGGAATACACGGTCTGGGGTGGGGGGAGAGAGAATACACGCTCTGGGGGTGGGGGAGAGAATACACGGTCTGTGGGGTGGGGGGAGAGAGAATACCCGCTCGTGTGGGTGGGGGGGGAGAGAATACACCTTGTGGTGGGGGGGGAGAGAATACACGCTCTGTGGGTGTGGGGTGGGACGGGAGTGGAATGAGAATACCGCTCTGTGGGTGGGGGGGAGAGAATACACGCTCTGTGGGTGGGGGGGGGAGAGAATACACGCTCTGTGGGGGGGGGGAGAGAATACACGGTCTGTGGGTGGGGGGGGAGAGCTAACACGTCTATGTGGGTGGGGGGGGGGGGGGGAGAATACACGGTCTGTGGGTGGGGGGGAGAGAATACACGGTCTGTGGGTGGGGGGAGAGAGAATACACGGTCTGTGGGTGGGGGGGAGAATACACGGTCTGTGGGTGGGGGGGAGAGAATACACGCTCTGTGGGTGGGGGGGGAGAGAATACACGCTCTGTGGGTGGGGGGGAGAGAATACACGGTCTGTGGGTGGGGAGAGAGCGAAAACACGCTTGTGGGTGGGGGGGGGAGAGAATACACGCTTGGTGGGTGGGGGGGAGAGAATTACACGGTCTGTGGGGTGGGGGCGAGCGGAATACACGCTGGGGGTGGGGGGGGGAGCGAATACGCTGTGGGTGGGGGGGAGAGAATACACGACTGGGGGTGGGGGGGAGGTGAGGAGGAGAGATACACGGTCTGTGGGTGGGGGGAGAGAATACACGGTCTGTGGGTGGGGTGAGAGAATACATGGCCTGTGTGTGGGGGGAAGAATACATGGTCTGTGGGGACGAGAATACACGGTTCTGAGTGGGGGGGGAGGGGTAGAGCGAATACACGGTAGGAGGGGGGGGGAGAATACACGGTAGGAGGGGGGGGGAGAGAATACACACGTTCTATAGGTGGGGGGAGAGAATACACACGGTCTATAGGTGGGGGGAGAGAATACACACGGTCTATAGGTGGGGGGGTTAAGAATACACACGGTCTGTAGATGGGGGGGGGGGAGAGAATACATGGTGTGGGGGGGGGAGAGAGAATACACGGTCTGTGGGGGGTTGGGGGGAGAGAATACACGGTCTGTGGGTGGGGGGGGGGGAAAGAATACACGGTCTGTGGGGGGTGGGTTAACAGTGAATATTTTGCCCTTACATTAAAAACATGAAGCTGAGGGTGTAAGAATGGCTGTGATAAATCAGTAGAAATGTAAGAATCTCGCTCCTAGTTAGTATGACGCAAAAGGTAAACTTGAATGGGCAAACAAGTGCTATATTACGTATCACAGAAAACAACACAAAGGCAAGAACTCCTCTCAAAGGTGGTAAGGTGTCATCGGGTAGGAAACTGGTAAGATGCTGATGGTAATCTCGGTTTCCAGTATGCGAAAAGAGAAATATAGTGCAACACCATTATTACAAAAAACAATTCTAGAGCACAGAGCTCATTACTCACACGCTCACGAATAAAAAACAGGCAAGATTGACACTCTGGGTCCTGAGTGTTGGATGCCGTGGAGCTGTATCGTAGAAAAGACCGCGTGTCTCCAACGAGCTCACTTCCGCGATTTTAGAATGGCGTGTGACATCACGAGCCCTCTCCGCCAATCAGCGTCTGCAGCTGTAACCTATAGCCGAATCTCCGTGGACTCGGCGCAAGTGGCGGGGATACGGGAATGCAAAGCGGAGGGCACCTAAGCCTCACTGAATATCAACGGGTAATTCGCAACAGCTCCATAGGATGCAAAGCAAAATAAATGGATAGAAGCCATTTTATTAAAGTCAAATCTAAGAAAGAAGCAAAAACTAATTTTATTCCTTTTTATTACGCAATTTAATAGCAAACTTTTTAAGATTAATAACATTTTAAACAAACATGGGCACATTTTTAAAGAGTGATCAAATGATTATAGGATTTTTTACCTGATCATGCACAAGTTGTGTATACAAAAGCAAGAAATATTAAGGATAAAATAGCCTCCAAAATTTGAGGGAGGTCTTGCGCTTGTGTGTGTGTTCTGTGATTTTCTTTGAGGATTACGCAATTCCTCACGCCAGCAGCATCTCCTCTTGGTTGATATTTATTTGTATATATATTTTCATATTTTTCATATTTACACTTTTAATATTGGATTTGGGGTTTGCGCTTAAACTTCCTGTATCTATATAATATACAGTAATTATATAGAAAAATATTACTACCAGGGGGGGGGAATGTGATGCTTTCTGCGTAAAACTACTTAATTTGATTAGTTACATTTGTCACCTTTTTTTTTTTTTTACTTGCTAGGGTTAACCAGGACTTGTATTACAAAGGGACTCACCTTTTTCTGTTATTTGAAGAGTTTTAAAGAGCTTTAAAAACCCTTTTATAACAGAACCGTAAAATTTTTTTATAACTGTTTTGACGTTATCTGTTTGGACGGTCCTTTTTTGCAATAATAATAAACAATGTTCATAGCATCAAATCTGATTAAACTTTTTGCTATGTGCTTATTATTGTAATATAATTACAGTGCTGGGTAAACCAACATATACTGCAGCTGTATTAAGACTAAAACACTCTTACTGATATTTATGTCATTCCTTCTCCAGTCACAGCCACACAATAACCTGCGGATCACACGTATACTGAAGTGTTTGGGGAGAGCTGGGTATGGAACACTTCCAGGCTCCGCTGGTCAGGTTTCTCCTGGAGGAAACGCTGTGTAAGAAACACACTACACAACGTTAAATCCAGCGTCTTGGACTATTTCATGTTCACTGTCAGGGACAAGCTGAGCGCAGAGAGCTGGTGTGCTACGCCTGGGAGAACTTTAAGCCCCCAGATCAGTTTATCTGGGGGTCAGTGGAGAAGCTCAGAGTTTACAAGAAAGGTCAGAGGAGCAAAGAGGGACGAGGCAACAAATGGGGGAAATGAGACGGGTGAAGGGTTGGAGGAGGAGTGAAGGGTTGGAGAGGAGGGAAGACAAAGGGTTAGAGAGGAGGGAAGACAAAGGGTTAGAGAGTACGGAAGGAGAAGGGTCAGAGAAGTGGGAGAAGAGGGATCGACGCAACGGCACTCAACTCAAGTGAAACAGAAGAAGAGACTATAGATGTTTGGCCGGGTGAAAAAATAAAGGAAACTAAAAAAAGGAAGCTGGAAGCGGGGCATCCAACGCGACCCCTCAACCAGCATCGGAACATTGAAACCCTTTCAAAAAGATTTGAAGGAGTGCGTATGAATCCCACGGGGAGCCCTGTAACCAAGAGGAGGGTGCGGGGCTCCAGGAAACAGGAGATGGACGAGGAGGAAAGGACGAAATAAGACGTGTGAGTAAGGCAAGAACTAGGAGGGGATGGGCCATGTGGTGGTGGTGGTGGTGATGATGATCCTGATGTTCCAACCCAGCCAGCAACACGGAACTACATGAGAATGTGAAAAACACAAAGTGATAAAGACAGACACGGTCAGTGGGTGACAACAGGAGCAATCATTTACCCAGGGAGTAAGGACATGTGCTACAGTAGTGGAGGCACCGCGCTCGGCAAAGCCAGAAGTGGAGGCACCGCGCTCGGCAAAGCCAGAAGTGGAGGCACCGCGCTCGGCAAAGCCAGAAGTGGAGGCACCGCGCTGGCAAGCAGAGTGGAGGCACCGCGTCGGCAAAGCCAGAAGGGAGGCACCCGCGCTCGGCAAAGCAGACGGAGGACCGCGCTCGGCAAGCCAGAAGTGGAGGCACCGCGCTCGGCAAAGCCAGAAGTGGAGCACGCGCTCTGCAAAGCCAGAAGTGGAGGCACGCAGCTCTGCAAAGACCAGAGTGCGAGGCACCGCGCTCTGCAAAAGCCAGGAGACCGAGGCACGCGCTCTGCAAAGCCAGGAGACGAGGCACACGCTTGCAAAAGCAGGAGCGAGGCCGGCGCTCGGCAAAAGCCAGGAGACGAGGCACCGCGGCCGCAAGCCAGGAGACCAGGCACCGCGCTCGGCAATGCAGGTGACGATTGGCACAACCGCGCTCGGCATGCCAGGAGACAGGGCACCGCGCTGGCAAAGCCAGGAGACGAGGCAACCGCGCCTCGGCAAAGCCAGGAGAACGGGGCGCACCGCCCTCGGCCAGCCAGGAGACGGGGGCACCGCCCTAGCCATGCCAGGGAAGACGGGGCACCGCCCTCGGCCATGCACAGGAGACTGGGGACCGCCCGACGGCCATGCCAGGAGAGACGGGGCACCGCCACTACGGAGCCAGGAGACGGGGAACGCCCTCGCCCCTGCAGGAGACGGGGCACCCCCGGCCATGCCAGGAGAGGCGGCACCGCACTCGGCCATGCCAGGAGAGGGGCACCGCCCTCGGCCATGCCAGGAGACGGGGCACCGCCTCGGCATGCCAGGAGAGGGGCACCGCCCTCGGCCATGCAGGAGACGGGGGCACCGCCATCGGCCATGCCAGGAGGACGTGGGCACCGCCCTCGGCCATGCCAGGAACGGGGCACGCCCTCGGCCATGCCAGGAGACGTGCGGCGACACCGCCCTCGGCCATGCCAGGAAGACGGGGCACCGCCTCGCCTGCCCGGAGGAAGGGCACGGGCCGCAACGGCACGCCCTCGGCCTGCCAGGAGAAGGGGCACCGCCCGGGCCATGCCAGGAGACGGGGCACCGCCCTCGGCCATGCCAGGAGACGGGGCACCGCCCTCGGCCATGCCAGGAGACGGGGCACCGCCCTCGGCCATGCCAGGAGACGGGGCACCGCCCTCGGCCATGCCAGGAGACGGGTGGACCGCCCTCGCGCATGCCAGGAGAGGCGGGGCACCGCCTCGGCCATGCAGGAGACGGGCACCGCCCTCGGCATGCCGGAGACGGGGACCGCCCTCGGCCATGCCAGGAGACGGGGCACCGCCCTCGGCAATGCCAGGAGACGAGGCACCGCCCTCGGCAATGCCAGGAGACGAGGCACCGCCCTCGGCAATGCCAGGAGACGAGGCACCGCCCTCGGCAATGCCAGGAGACGAGGCACCGCGCCCTGTAAAGACACGGCACCCATCACTGCCAGAGTTTCAGGATAACATGTAGATGGAAAGGGTTAAAGGAGAAGCATGCAGAGCTCAGCATGTAGTGTGTGCAGGACAGGCAATAAATACTCAGAATAAGGAGGAAGTTGCTGCGCTGATGAGGGCAACAGAGCTAGAGAGCATCCCTAATGCCGCTGATTTAACCACTGATGGAAACCAGAAGGAATCTTGAGAGATGGACACGCTCTGGTAGATACTCGGCTGTTACATGGTGTCGCCTGCACCAGAATCCAGCCAGCCGTATGAAACTAACACATTGGGACAAAATTCAAGTATAGACCACTCAGGAGCTTAGCAGCTACATCTCTCTACAAGCGGTCAGGCAGAGATGCCCCACGGGTCACTTGGGGGAAACATCAGAACACAAACACCTATGGCCATTAATCCATCCCCTGCCGGAATACGTTGTGAGACTCTGTTTCTGTCCTCTCTGGGAGCAGATTCAGATAATTAACTTTATTTGGCTCCAGTCTCCCTCTTCAGGTGGAAAACAACATCTGGGAATAACACCGATAGGTGCTAGGTGGGGACCCCACAACCTACCTCCTGTACTGTAAATATTTGATATATTTGCATTCCAAGCTGTTGAGTTTTTATTCTATAAAATAAAAATCCTTTTTGTTTGTCAAAGTGTGTGTGTGTGTGTGTGTGTGTGTGTGTGTGTGTGTGTGTGTATACACACAACCCACGGCTGGATAAAGCCTCTCTTCTCCACGTCGCTCCAACACATTTTCTTATTGCATCCTCCCATCTTACTTTTCATCGTCTTGGTCTTTTAATCTCTCTTCTGGTCCACTTGAATACTGTCCTTGTCCAATGATGGAAATTTCTTCTTGTGATGTCCTGTTTTTTGTTTCTGTGTCCCTATATTTTTTTGTTTTGTGTGTGCATTGCATTTTAGTGTATTCACACCTATCTGGGCATTAAAAATAAATAAATAAAATAATTTATATATAGTTGCCCGGGATGTAATAGCGGAGTGGGGGGGGCAGGGGGGTGGAGAGCAGGGGGCATATGTATTGTCATAATTTATGTATGTGCATGCCCTCTCTCCCCCCCGTCCGGGCGTCCGTTCCCCCGCTGTCTCGGCGGCTGGCCGCTCCCCCTTCTTGGTTCCCCGATGGCTCGGGGCTCGCTCATCGCTTCCCCGTGACTCGGGGCTCGCTCCCCCGTGACGCGCCCCCCCCCCCCCCCGCGATCGCTTGGTCCCCTGATGTGTCGGACTGAGGCGCGTGCAGGTGGCGGCGGCGGCAGGAAGTGCGTGCATGTGTGGGCCTGGCCTGTGTGGGCCTGTGGCGCGAGGCTGAAATAGGTGAGTTACTGGGGCCATCAGTTGAGACGGGATGCGCAGTGGTGTGACTTACCTGGGCGGACTGTGTGTGTGTGTGTGTTTGGACCTTTGGCCCGTCACTCCGCCTCAGGCCAATGAGAGGTGTGCGGGGGCGGGCCAAGGGACCAATGAGATTGCCGACAGGGAACACACCAGGGAAACATACATGCATACATACAATGCTTTCAGAAATATATAGTAAGATATATATATTCTCCAGTAAACACACAGCATAGCAGTACAACATGGTGTACAGTACTTAATAATTGAACATTTAAAAAAATGATATTTAATAAGGTGTACAGAACACATTTCTTGTGGGGGGGGGGAGACCTGGTAATTGCAAATACATCAACATCACAAATGACACCATGTATATCCATAATCTGCATTCTTACAGTGTGAAGCGCTGGTTGGTGCTATATGAAATAGAACATTGTAGTGTGTATACAGGTGTACTGGCCCCAAATCGCATTGCCGGCGCCTGGGTTGTTTATGGGGGTGCAGAAAGTGGAAGGGCCTACCTAATTGAGCTTGGCAAGCCCTGCACAGAAAGGAGGCCCACCTTTGGGATTCCGCTGTAGGGGGCCCCCCCTTCACCGCCAGGCCCAGGACACTTGGCCGGTCGCTCGCCCCTGATGGAGTCTTCCAGATGTCGCTGCACTGTTATTTATCAGTAGTACTATTGACAACAATGGTTAAGGAGATAACCCGTTATTTAACATTTTTGTTTGTGTATTTCACTTGGACAGAGGTAATAACGTCTGTTTCCTTCCACTGCTCACACTATGTGCAGATGTAACACTAACGGTTTCACTCATCTCTGTATATCTTAGACCGGGAGCGGCCACGTCCCTCCTCAAGGGCACCAACAGGTCAGGCTTTCAGATATCCTTGCTTCAGCACAGTTGCTCAATCCACTGATTGAGCCACCTGTGCTGAATCAGGGATATCCTGAAAACCTGACCTGTTGGTGGCCCTCGAGGATTGGAGTTGACCACTCCCGGTCTAAGATATTTTGAGAGTTGACTGTTTCTATGTTACATTCCGCTCATTTTAACCCCTGACCGTGAATGTTAGATTGCTAGCTCTTCAGAGCTTGGCCTTCTGCATCTGTAATCCCTCAATGTACATTGCACTAAATATATATATATATATCATATATATATATATATATATAATATATATATATAAAAAAATTCTTGTGAGCCCTTCACTGTTAGAGGGGCCTACAGTACTTTGTAAAACATCGGCCCAGCCGCAAAGGGGTTAATTGATCTTGAGATACGACTAAAACTTGCATGGGTTGGGAGCAGCTGGTTTTGTCATTGATGGTGGATGTTGCAGTCTGGATGGCCTTTAATACAAGTTACCACCTATTGCTCTGTTGTTTTCTTTGCATTCCAGTGGATCCCTCAGCTGCCAATCATTAGTGCAAATGAGTTCCCCCATTCATCAGGTGGTTTTAGCCTCTCCACCACCCTTCTGTGCTCTCCCCACCTCCCCCACACTCCGAGCCCTTTTTTGACTCTTGTGTTCCCTCAGCTCAGCCCCTGGACTTGCAGACTGAGGTTTATCTGAGTCAAGACTTCGCTCGCTCCAAGCCAGGAGGAGAGGAGGGTATCCTTACAATCCTCGCGAAGGGACGACGGTAGAGAGGGGGGGACGTTAGGTCAGTTCACAGGCTGCCGAGACGAGAAGGTGCCAGTAACCATGGCTGGGCTCAAAGCTCTCGGGCTCTTCTTTATATTTCATCTGATAGCACATCCTTTGGCCAGGTAAGTCCCCTTTCTCTTTATGTAGCAAACCTGTCCCAAACATTTCTAGGTTTTTAAATGACAGAATTAGTATTCTTGTGCTTGTTGCGTTATAGGATATGGGATGTCAATGTTGGGCAACAGTTGAGCTTGGTGTAATTACACAGCAAAAGGGTGGTGAGACAGCTTTGCCACCACTCTGCACATTTAGACCCAGTTTGCACCACCACTTGGCTCTCACTGGAAATCTCAATTCCTATAGGCCAGAAAGAGGTAACAAAAATCCACACACCTCTCCAAACCATCCGCTAACATGGAATTTCCCATCAAACAGTCAGACTCCAGAAACTGCAATGAGATTTCCATATTACAAGAGACGTGGAAATATGCAGCGAAAATTCAGCTTCTGGCAGCTTATTTAGAACAGAGCTTTATGTTTACCCATTCCTGCATTGTACTGGAGACCCTCTCGCTGCACAGGTTGCGTGTTTTGTTACATGGTACCACTGGCTCCCTGAACGTCTTCACTTCCTCCTGTCTCTTGGCTTGCTCTGCTCTGAACACAGAAGGGTTTTATTTCCATAAACCATATTCATTTATATATTGGTGACTGACTCTTAGCAAAAGGAGCGAAGATCTCTGCCCAAATGTAAAATATTTCTAGTATCGATTTGAAAGCAGCTCTCAGTCCAAAGTCTCCAGAAGTATCCCGTCCCCCCCACCACCCCACCCCCCAACCACAAAACTGCAGATTTAAGCACATGATCAACGGCGCAATCTACTTTTTCCCACGCAGAAAATGCACATCGTTCCAACGAAAACGAAAAATGGTTCGTGTTTGCTTACAAAGATTTGTGCCCATTAATCTACGACGCCTTCATCATCACTCTCATCCTCTGTTATGTACCCAGTACTACTGATTTTTTTTCTTTTTTCATTGTTACTTTGACCAGCGGAGAGAAGCGTTATGAATGGTAGGAAAGTAGGGAACATGGAAAGGATGGACCCTTAATCTGCATGTGTGCACTTTTGTATTATAAATCCTGCACTGTATCTTGTGAAGTGCTGAGTACACTTTGGGCGACAAAACATTAAAACAATACCAGCCATAGGCCCCGAGATGTACAACGTCTTTACATTCGCTTGCAGTTTTTTTTTTTGTGATTTTTTCCCTCTCCTTTATTTCACATTTTTGTGAAAGTTCATATGCACCGTTTTGTTTTTTTTTTTGCTAAATGTATTGCGGCAACCTTTTGTTGCTTTTTCGTGAAAATGGCAGTAATATAAGGGTGCTACCTGAGGTTACATGACCGCAGCTGTGCAAATGATTTCATGCTTCCCTCGCCAAATTGGGGTGGGGGGTGAAGGGGGGAGTGACGATAATTTGTTCCTTGTTCGTGGCTTGGCGAAGTTTCCGTGCACTCTCGAGATATAGTGGTGTTTGGTGTATCCGGTTCCAGACCTGGTGTCTGTTATTGGGTTTGAGTGGAGAACAGCCCTTGAAG
Organism: Ascaphus truei; assembly: GCA_036426205.1. Lineage (NCBI taxonomy): Eukaryota > Metazoa > Chordata > Amphibia > Anura > Ascaphidae > Ascaphus > Ascaphus truei. The sequence continues at coordinate 2,610,087 of CM071587.1, forward strand.
TTTCGAGCAGCTTCTCACTTGGGTGGGTTGTTTTTGGGGACACCGCTCCCCCCTTCCACTTTAGTGAGCTCCCCTAACCCTGGAATGTCCAGCTGGAACAGTAAAGTGAGCCTTTGGGCGCACAATCGCTCTCTTGTCTTCTGGCTGCTGAGAATGTCACGTTACCGGCTGTAGCCCAGCGCTCCCCTGACGTCTGTGCCTCATTTCTCTCTAACTTTGGATTCAGCACATGAGGGTTATATCCTCTCTCTGCCTGGGACAGTACCATATGTGTGTTCCTAAATGCACTTCAGTTCCCAGTATGTTGGTCCACCTCTCTTCCACCCATAACTTATACAAGGTGAGTGTGCAGATTGATTGCTATTAACGTAAGGGAGACGTGGACACCTCTCACACGAAGGAGTGTGGGTTACTGCTTGTTTAGAAAGCCAATAACTGGGTTACTTGTTTGTAACAAGCCCCTGCAGTTGAAGCCAGCTGCCAATGACCCCACATAAAGGGGGGTACAGCCTTTGCAATGATCTGGGGGAACCACATGACGACATTTTCAAAAAAATAATAGAAGCTCCCTTTATTGTGGTTGTTTTGCCAATTGTTCTTGGAAATCACACGCTGCTTTTAATCGCAACCCGGCAAACGATTTTAATGAGTGAATTCGAAAATAAATCAAATTAAAACTTGCTGAGATCTGCAACATGACTTGGAGAAAATACAACCGGGTTAACCCTTCACTGCCAGAGAGATGCAACACATGCCATCAATAATCACCATACTATCCATTGCTATAATAACATACTAAGAAATGTAATAACAACAAGCAATATAATATCGTACTAATCCATGCAATATAATAACATACATAGCAATATAATTCATACTAGGCAATGTTGTATCCTGGTTTACCGCCTCTCCTGTGATTGGTTGCAGGCCTCCTCTGCAGTATAAAGATTATTCTTTTACATTTCTCACCCCCGATCATACAGATCGGGATTTATAGGATAGGAGGGAATACGACATGAACATTTTTGGGGGGAATTGGGAAGTTAAATGATGGTCAGAGGGTGAGCTCAGGAAGAAATACATTGTCCAGGATGAAGAATAGCGGAGACTTTGTGACTAGCACGAAGTGGGAGACTTTTTGCTATCTGCTGGCCTTGACAATCATTTTATATTTATCTCCTGTTGACAAATAGATTGTAGCAACAGACCTCTTGTCCATCACACAGTTATGCCTTTATCTAGCCTCTCTATGTATGCATATATATGCTATTGTATTTCAATAGTGCAGTTATGGACTATGCAAGGGGAACATGGACAACGAACCCCCCTGCCTCTCCCAATATGCTCAGGGAGGGGACCCTATATACAGGGCCCCTAACCATTTCTCTGATGGACCTAATCTTTGGTACCCTTGACTGGATTCCTTCACATGCCTCCTTGTTACAATGTAATTACAAAGACCATGAGCATCGCTTTCTTTATCTTGATAGTGCTGGCTTTGTACATAGCACTATATAATAATAATAATCAGTGTTCGACAAACCTATACATTTGCACGCCCCGACGAGTGGATTTAACATCGTGGCGAGCTCCTATTGGCCCAGCAGCACACGTGTGGTACTAGGTGGCTCGTAGATTTTTTTGTTTGGCGAAGTAATTTTGTGAATTGGTAGACTGTATAATAACTATTTCCATATAGCGCTTTCTTCTCAGTGGGTCACATTACAATACAGCGCGGTACGTCAGCACATGGGAATTATTACAAACCAGCCCCTGCCCAGGGGCTACAAGCTATGTTTTGTGCCTGAGGCACAGGATGAGATAAATGACTTGCCCCCCAAGGTCAAAAGGAGCCGACACCGGGAATGAACCAGTTCCCCTGGAACAATCTCGTGTCGTTGTTTACAGAGATCTGTTCTTCTCAGGACTTTAGGCCGGTGTATAGTGCCCGCCGTGGCGACACGACGGATGATGTCACCTCGAACGTTGTATTTCGCGTCGCTAGCGACCTGTCCATTGATTGGTTCAGAGGCTGTCACATGTGGCGACAGCCTCTGAAAAATCCAATTTGGCGGCTACAATTTTTGGTCACACGCGTCGTCCGCCCGTCGCGCTACGATGGCGACAATGAATGTTGTTTTGGAGATGCCATCGCCGGCACTATAAGTGCAGCCACTCCGATCTTAACTCGCCGAGCCTTTACTCGCTGAGCTTTACTCTCCGAGCCTTTACTCTCCGAGCCTTTACTCTCGCCTTTACCCGCCGAGCCTTTACTCTCGCCGGGCCTTTACTCGCGCCGGGCCTTTACTCACTGTAGCCTTTACCACTGGGCCTTTACTCACTGGGCCTTTACTCACTGAGCCTTTACTCACTGGGCCTTTTCTCACTGAGCTTTACTCACTGAGTTTTTACTCACGAGCCTTTACTCAATGAGCCTTTACTCACTGAGCCTTTACTCCTGAGCCTTTACTCACCGAGCCTTTACTCACCGGCTTTACTCACCGAGCCTTTACTCACTGAGCCACTCCTGCCAGAATAACCCAGTACTAATGGGCTTGTGCTCCTGCCCAAAGGGCTTACTTCTGATGTCTAGTTCCTGTCACATGGTGATACAGTGACTTGAACAAAGGTCACAATGAATTGCACTGGGGTTTTTAGTGAGCTATCCCCTTCAGAGGTCAGTGTTTAACAGAAGTCTGATCCTTCTCATCTGTTGCTGTCCTTTTTTTGTTCTGTACATTGTCCCCATATCTGACCTCCTATTATCTCTTTCCCCACCACCCTCATCCCCTTCCCTCCTCTCTAACCGCACCCTGTCTCTGCTCCCCGCTGTGCTGGATGTTTCTGCGGTCTCACTGACACTTCTGGGGGTTCCCCGTATCGCTGGGTGACACTTTTTCTGTCCCTCATCAGAGGCTGACCACGAGGACCCGCGGGCCCAAGAAGGTCCCCAAGAACACCTGGCAGACGGAATAGATGAGTAGAGGGGCCAGGAGGGGAGGAGTATCTGCTGGTGGTGGCAGATCTATAGTATACCCTGTGCTGGCAGCCAAAGGGTTAAGGACTATTCCGTGTGCTTGAGAGCCCGTGTTTTATTCATAGTATAGGCTGCACTGTGTCTATGCATATCCCACCCCCCTCACCTCCTCCCAGGGTACAGCCTAAAGAGGGCTGCTTGTCTGCGGCACTAATCAGGGCTAGTACATACTCGGCTCGGTCCTGCCCCCATACTCGGTGCTGTGCTGTGCCATACGCTGTGCTGTGCTGTCCATACCTGCTGTGCTGGTCCCATACACTGCTGTTGCTGTCCCATACTCTGTGCTGTCCTGTCCCATACGTTGGTGCTGTGGTGTCCCATACCTGTGCTGTGCTGTCCCATACACAATGCAGTCCTGTCCAATACTCATGCTGTCTGTCCATACTCTGTGCTGTCCCATACACCCCGCACAGTCCTGTCCCATACTCTGGCTGTGCTGTCCCATACACACTGCAGTCCTTCCCTACACCTACACCCGCAGTCCTGTCCCATACACACTGTCAGTCCTGTCCCATACACCCCGCAGTCCTGTCCCATACTCTGTGCTGTGCTGTGTCAATACGCTGTGCTCTGTGCTGTCCCATACACCACTGCAGTCCTGTCCCATACTCGGTGTGCTGTCCCATACACCCCCGCAGTCCTGTCCCATACTCTGTGCTGTGCTGTCCCATACACCCCGCAGTCCTGTCCCATACTCTGTGCTGTGCTGTCCCATACACACTGCAGTCCTGTCCCATACTCTGTGCTGTCCCACTAATTTTTAGTCTCAGCTCGTGCAATATTTTGCAGGGGATCTAGCCATTGACTTACATGGGAATGTTTGCAAGGGAGAAAGTAGGAAAATGAAAGCTTTTCCGATGCTAATAACAAAGTTCCCTGATGGCTGCAGGTACAGTGAGGCCTCGCAATATAATGTATAACCCCAGCATCTCACTCATTTGTGTGCTGACAGCGTGGCTATAACTTACATTAATACACCCAACTTATTTTATTATTTGTAGCTGTTACCCGAGGGTTCTTTTTTTATTCGTGTTTTTATATTACATGAATCGCATGGAATAAAAATCCCCCAATAATCTCCGCAAACGTCCTCCTCGCGCACGGCGCACTGATACCTATTCTGCATCTATACGCAAGGCTAACTTTACAGCCAGTGAGACTTGCTACAACTGTGTGAGGCCGCATCAAAATCTGTGAAGCCCCCAACCCTCTGAATGAGCGAGACCCCCTCCCAGTGCTCTCCCCTAATGAGGGGTACTTAACAGCCCTGCAAATGACACTTGCCTTTCTCCCTCTCGCCGGTGTCCTTATTAAACGCGCTTTCTTTTTCTTTCCCTGCAGGGAGAAGCAGGCCCCCCTGGGTTACCTGGACCCCTAGTGAGTATGGCGTGGGGTTCCCCCGAACCCCCGGGAGGATACCCAGCGTTCCATTGTGAATGGCTTCCTCCGTGGAATGGGATCGTTGTTCTGTAACGCGTTGCTGGCAGAGAAAGTGTTAATAGTGGGGTACTGACATTACAGCAATATGGACTAGCAGCCAGTCCTAAGAAGCTGCCCCAGTCCATAAACGGGTGCTCTGTAGGTTCCTAATACGGGGATTTTTAGTAGGGGTGTTACATATAGCCAATTACACCCAGAACCGCTCAGTGGTCCCACCGCCCACCGCAGAACAATGTGACCATATGAACTCTTTTGTCCTGTTATAGGGTCCCAAAGGAGCCGCCGGCAAACCAGGAGAGGCCGGGAAACCCGGACTGTCCGGACTTCCGGGAATCGATGTAGGTACCTCATTAACCCCGCGTTAATGTCTCACTGACCCGGCGACACGTGATCCCCCCGAGGGAGGCTGGACAGTGACACGGGGAGAGCTCTGGCACTGCAAGAGTTAAAAGCGCATGTTTCCGATAAATAATTAACCGGTCAGGACCCCATATTTGCATAAGACCCCCAAGGAGCAGGAAGGGGCCTTGCGGACATGCCACAGATTGGACCAATAAAATTAACCTCTTCTGTACAAGCCCCGCTAGCGCTGAAGGAGTTACGTGACACCGCCGCCTGTATTTATTAACCCTTTGTTAACCCTTTGCTCTTCACCTTTTTAGGGACTGACCGGCCCCGATGGCAAGGCTGGTCCTGATGGGCCGGCAGGAGAACGGGTAGGTAGCAGGTGCCATGTAATGTGTTAACATGTCATGCCCTTTAATACCCCCCCCCTGCAGCCTTTCCAGCAATGAATGGGTTAATAGCTAGTTACCGTGACATTGTATAAACTTCTGCAATACACTGTTACATTGTTGCCTCATGGCTGTAGAATATGCAGGGGTTGGGTTACCTTCCCGTAACCTGGCAGAAACCCCGGAGTGAGCTATTGCTTAAAGGTAACCCTTCTCCTGTGGTAATTATTGCTTCAAGCATCCATAAAAGCTGTCACCTTCTGTATAACGTCTGGGAATTTTTCTCTATAGGGCTGATATACTATATCACTGTTTTGTGAGTATATTTCCGTGCATACATAGTCCTCCATATATACACTCTGTTATTATCCCGGCACGCTCTGCATGGGAAGGTCATTATATTCAGTAAGTCACACTGGTTGAGATATAGAGGGAGGGATGAAGGGAGGGATGGAGGGATATAGAGATAGATAGATGGATATAGAGATAGATGGATATAGATCTATATATAGATCTATCTCTCCTCTACAATAATCAGAAGCGCACCCCCCCCCCCCCCCTCCCCCTTTTCAATCACACCTAGAAGCTGATTGGCTGTCACTAGACAGACCCTCCCCTATTTATTACATTAATGTGAATATATTGACAATTCTGTCCTGTTTATTTCTTGCAGTGTTAGACTAGTCTGAAGTAACGCGAGACACACAAAAATAGCTGCACCCCAAAAACTAACAGAAAACAGAAAAATAGACGTTTAAACAAGGTACCTCGATAAGGAGGGCTGGTAAATATACTATGGAGGGATGGTAAATATACTATGGAGGGCTGGTTAATATACTAAGGAGGGCTGGTTAATATACTAAGGAGGGCTGGTTAATATACTAAGGAGGGCTGGTATATTTAAAAAGATAAAGGCTTCCTACTTTAACCCAGTAATCAACAGCAGCGACAAATCATTTCCTCATCCAGATTCACATCGCAAACGGCTTTTTAGATATATTGATGCTAAATAAACAAGTCAGTCTATGTTCGTTCATTTAGTACAAATGTAATCTCTAATCACACATCTGTTCCTCTATTTATTTATATAATGTGTCACCAGGAAGGAATACATTGAGAGTTACCTGTCGTTTTCACCTATGTCCTGGGAGAGACACACACACTACATATATATTACAGCATACATACAGACACACACACATACACTCACACATACAGACACACACATACAGTATACACACACACTCCAATAATAGTGTTGATATTTTATTGATTTGAAGTTGGAACCGAAACGTAGAATCAATAAAATCCCTGTTATTAGAGCGCTGGCCGACCTTTTACTCTGTATATTACATACATTGTATATGCGTTGTCGAGCACGTGCACACGCACAGAACATATACTGCGGGAGTGCCTCACAGTCTGGATATATTTGTGTGTGTGTGTGTGTGTGTGTGTGTGTGTGTGTGTGTGTGTGTGTGTGTGTATGTGTGCTCTCATACTCGCATGCTACAGTATATGTGTATGTATGTGTGCTCTCATACTCGCGTACTATTTGTGTGTGTGTGTGTGTGTGTGTGTGTACGTGTACTCATACTCACATGGGGTGTGTGTGTATTTGTGCTCTCATACTCGCATGCTACAGTATGTATGTGTGCTCTCTTACTCGCATGCTATGTATATATGCATGTGTGCTCTCATACTCGCATGCTATGTATGCATGTGCACTCTCATACCTGTATGTATGCATGCATGCTCTCATACTATGTATGTATACTCTCATACAAGTATGTATGCATGTGTGCTCTCATACTCGCATGCTACAGTATGTGTGTATGTATGTGTGCTCTCATACTCGCATGCTATGTATGTATTTGTGTATGTGCGCTTTCATACTCACATTGTATGTATGTTTGCATGTGTGCTCTCATACTCACATTGTATGTATGTATGCATGTGTGCTTTCATACTCGCGTACTATTTGTGTGTGTGTGTGTGTGTGTGTGTGTGTGTGTGTGTGTGTGTGTGTGTGTGTGTGTGTGTGTGTGTGTGTGTGTGTGTGTGTGTGTGTGTGTGTGTGTGTGTACGTGTACTCATACTCACATGGGGTGTGTGTGTGTGTGTGTGTGTGTGTATTTGTGCTCTCATACTCGCATGCTACAGTATGTATGTGTGCTCTCATACTCGCATGCTATGTATGTATGAATGCATGTGCGCTCTCATACTCATATGTATGTGCGCTCACATACTCGCATCCTATGTATGTATGTATACTCATACTAGTATGTATGCATGTTCTCATACTCGCGTGTATGTATGTGTGCTCTCATACTCTCATGCTATGTATGTATACTCTCATACCAGTATGTATGCATACTCGCATGCTACAGTATGTGTGTATGTATGTGTGCTGTGTGTATGCATACTGTCATACTCACATGCTTTGTGTTTGCGTGTGCGCTCTCATACTCGCATTCTGTGTGTGTGTGTGTGTGTGTGTGTGTGTGTGTGTGTGTGTGTGTGTGTGTGTATGAATGTATGTGTGTATGTATATGTATATATAATTAATTAGTGTATGCTCTCATACTCGCATGCTATGCATGTGCGCGCACATACTCACATGCTGTGTGTTTGTGTTTGCGCTCTCATACTCGCATTCTGTGTGTGTGTGTGTGTGTGTATATGTATATATAATTAATTAGTGTATGCTCTCATACTCGCATGCTATGCATGTGCGCGCTCATACTCGCATGTTGTGTGTTTGTGTGTACTCTCATATTCGCATGCTATGTATGTATGTACGCTCTCATACTTGCATGCTATCTATGTTTGTATGCATGCATGCATGCATGCTTTCATACTCATGGTATGTATGCATGTATGCTCTCATGCTCACGTGTGTGTGTGTGTGTGTGTGTGTGTGTGTGTGTGTGTGTGTGTGTGTGTGTGTGTGTATATATGCTCTCATACACTCATTGTATGTATGTATGTATGCTCTCATATTTGCATGGTATGTATGTATGTGTGCTCTCATACTCGCATGCTATTTGTGTGTGTGTGTGATGGGCGTGTGTTGATTATAATGTTATAATAATAGGTGTGTGTGTGTGTGTGTGTGTGTGTGTGTGTGTGTGCGTGCTCTCATGTTCTCATACTCGCATGCTGTGTGTGTATACTCTCATACTCCCATGCTATGTATGTGTGTGTATGTATATATGTATGTGCCCTCTCATACTCTCATGCTATGTATGTATGTATGCATGCTCTCATACTTGAATGCTATGTATGCTTGTGTGCTCATACTTGCATGCTATGTATGCATGTGTGCTTTCATACTTGTATGTATGTGTGCTCTTATACGCGCATGCTATGTATGTATGTACGCTCTCATACTTGCATGCTATGTATGCATGTTCTCAGACTCGCATGGTATGTATGTATGTATGTATACTCATATACTTGCATATCATGTTTGTATGCATGCTCTCATATTCACGTTATGTATGTATGTATGCATGCCCTCATACGCGCATGCTATGTATGTATGCATGTATGTACATACACTCTCATACTTGCATTCATGCTCTCATACTTACATGTTATGTATGCATGCTCTCATACTCACATGTGGTGTATGCATGCATGCGCTCATACTCGCATGTTATGTATGTATGCATGCGCTCATACCCGCATGCTGTGTGTCTGAGTGTGTAAATACAGGCTCTGTTTCTCCCACCCATACACTCTGTATATAGGATCCTCAGGAATCTGAGCGATGTCTCGTGTACTCCGGCACAAACATTGCACACAACTGTGAGAATGGCACACGCTACCCTGCTTAACCCCGTCACTGCCACATGGCAGTGCCCCGTCTCTGTGCTGCAGAACTCGCTCCCGTTCTCTTCCCCAATCTGTGTGCCAATGAATGCTGCTATTCTCTGTGCTGCCATCTGCTCCCAATCCGTGCGCGCGGCGACACACACAGACCTCCTTGTTCTGGGCTTGCAATCGCTGTACCTGAAAAATCATTGGGGAGACATATTATGATCATCTCCAGCCCATGTCCACCCACTGCTGGATAAAGGCTGTGTGTGTATATCTTTATTTATATAGTGCCATCCTGGTACGTAGCGTTTCACAGCTGAATATATATATATTTAAAACCAGAGACAGAACATGAAACACAGACAGAGCTCAGTGCACATCCAGTGAAACTTATACACGGTACAGTGCCTAAATATATATGTATAAATATCTATTAAATAAAATGGTCTTTTAGTTTAACATTTTGGCCAAAGTGTTGTAAGCCCCTGAGCCACTGCACGGCAGACCACATCTCACGGGTGTCCTGTATGTTATATATATATATACACAGTTGTGTGAAAAAGAAAGTACACCCTCTTTGAATTCCATGGTTTTACATATTAGGACATACAGCTCAGCCCGGTTATAGCGCGGTCCTCGGGGGCCACCCGACCCGACCGTGTTATAACCGGGGTCGCGCTAATTATTTTGTTTTTTAAATGGCCGCCACGCACCCGATGAGGAGGAGGGAGGAGGGGGCAAGAGGTGGAGTGAGGCGCCGGCAGCCGCACACGTCCCCCGCAGCCACCGTACTTCCCCCAGCATTCCCCTTGCACTTCCCCCAGCAGCCTCACTTCTACCAGCACCGATTTCTCCTTCCCCCCCCGCCCCACGATCCCTGCCAGCAGCCCCGCACCCCAGCCTGGCACCGATCCCCTTAGTCCGGCACGATCCCCCTGCCAACAGCCCGCACCCCAGCCGGCACCGTTTCCCCTCCTCTCCCCCCCGCCAGCAGCCCCGCACCCCAACCCGGCACCAATTTTCCACCATCCCCCGCCAACAGCCCCGCACCCCAGCCTGGCACTGATCCCCTTAGTCCGGCACCGATCCCCCCCGCCAGCAGCCCCGCACCAATTCAACCCCCCGCCAGCAGCGCCGCACCCCAGCCCGGCACCGATTTGAACAAGTATGGTTTGTTTGGAAGGGTTGCCAGGAGAAAGCCTCTTCTCTCTAAAAAGAACATGGCAGCACAGCTTAGGTTTGAAAAGTTGCATCTGAACAAACCACAAGACTTCTGGAACAATGTCCTTTGGACAGACGAAACCAAAGTGGAGATATTTGGCCATAATGCACAGCGCCACGTTTGGCGAAAACCAAACCCAGCATATCGGCACAAACACCTCTTACCAACTGTCAAGCACGGTGGTGGAGGGGTGATGATTTGGGCTTGTTTTGCAGCCACAGGACCTGGGAACCTTGCAGTCATTGAGTCGACCATGTATACCAAAAGTATTGTATACTTTATTGTACCACTCCTCTGTATACCAAAGTATTCTAGAGTCAAATGTGAGGCCATCTGTCCGACAGCTAAAGCTTGGCCGAAATTGGGTCATGCAACAGGACAATGATCCCAAGCACACCAGCAAATCTACAACAGAATGACTGAAAAAGAAAAGAATCAAGGTGTTGCAATGGCCCAGTCAAAGTCCAGACCTCAACCCGATTTGAAATGCTGTGGCTGGACCTTAAGAGAGCTGGGCATAAACAAATGCCCACAAACCTCAATGAACTGAAGCAACGCTGTAAAGAAGAGTGGGCAAAAATTCCTCCACAACGATGTGAGAGACTGATAAAGTCATACAGAAAACGATTACTTCAAGTTATTGCTGCTAAAGGTGGTTCTACAAGCTATTGAATCATAAGGTGTACTGTATTTACTTTTTCACACAAGGCTTCTCCATGTTGGCTTTATTTTTATTAAATAAATCATGACACGGTGTAACATGTCGTGTTGTTCATCTGAGGTTGTATTTACCTAATTTTAAGACCTGCTAAGGAACAGGTGATTGTTATTATGTCCTGATATGTAAAACCATGGAATTCAAAGAGGGTGTACTTTCTTTGTCACACAACTGTGTGTGTGTGTGTGTGTGTGTATATATATCTATATCTCTCAGATACGTACACATACATACACACACAAGTGCACCAGAGGTAAATATCAAATAAGTGTATTCACAGTTACAAAAAGGATACTCCTGATGAGTACAACATGCGAAACGCATTGAGTTTGCGTCAGTGCGCGTTGGTGCGTCTCCACACATAGATACAGATTAGTGCTAGTTGACAAACAGCAAGTTTAAAGGTCATCCGGGGGGTCCTGGCTGGCGCCTTCCTCTTCTGTGTAACCATCCCGGGAATCGCATCACCTGCCTCGTTATCCGGGCTGTCTCTTTGTACTTACCGGATCGTAAGTGTCTGATATTTGACACTTGTTTGCCGGCTTTCTCTCCTATCCACGACCCGGCTGGATCTGGTATTTTTGGCTTTGTGGCGCCCGCCCGTAGCGTCAAAGCTGCAAAGAGGGAAATACTAAAACAAACATACTTTCCACTTCAGTTTGTGTGCGCGAGGGGACCTCTCCCTCCTCTCTCCCTCTCTCCTCTCCCTTTCTTTCTGTCCCTCTCCCTCTCCCTCTCTCTCTCTTCCTTCTCTCTCTGTGTCTCTGTCTCTCTCTGTCTCATCTCTCTCTCCCCTTACTGTGTGTGTGTGTGTGTGTGTGTGTGTATTTTTATATATATATACACACACACACACACACACACACACACACACGCAGCATTCATTTATTTCCAAACACCGGAGCCAATGCTGTAATAAATGATATATTTCCAGGTGGGTTTGCTGCTTTAAGTGCAGTTTGTGTAACATCTCCCCGATATTTAGCAGGTTTACAATTTCTTGACACAGTACTTTTTATAAGTCCCTTTGGCCCTTACTCTATACAGTGCGAGCGTGCCAATCCAGCGCTATCCCACAGAAAGCCGCGCTGACCCTCTGCGCTCTTGCACTTTATTGAATTAGGGACTTTGATCACTAAATAGATATGTGACCAACCTCAAAGTCCCTGGTGCTTTTAAGATGTCCGAGGTGTAAGTCACTGCAGAGGTTGGGTTACCTCCAGGAAGGACCGAGTGGGAGTTTTTAAGCACTGTGATATTCCGTGTTTTACAGGGAGCAATCGGTACGCCGGGACCTGAGGGATCGGGAGTAAGTATACCCATTACCAGACCCTGTGTAACGGCGCGGCCCCGCTAACAGCGTGTAGGGTAAATACAGTACGTGGTGAGAGAACTCCTATAAAGAGACGTCCTTTTACCCTCGCAAACATATCTGTTAAACCCCGGGCTCTCGGGGCATTACAGGCCCCTCTCTGGCAGCATCGCGGGGCATTACAGGCCCCTCTCTCACAGCATCGCGGGGCATTACAGGCCCCTCTCACAGCATCGCGGGGCATTACAGGCCCCTCTCTCACAGCATCGCGGGGCATTACAGGCCCCTCTCTCACAGCATCGCGGGGCATTACAGGCCCCTCTCACAGCATCGCGGGGCATTACAGGCCCCTCTCTCACAGCATCGCGGGGCATTACAGGCCCCTCTCTCACAGCATCGCGGGGCATTACAGGCCCCTCTCTCACAGCATCGCGGGGCATTACAGGCCCCTCTCTCACAGCATCGCGGGGCATTACAGGCCCCTCTCTCACAGCATCGCGGGGCATTACAGGCCCCTCTCTGGCAGCAGGAGGCAGAAACTGCTACTTACAAATCGTTTTATGTGAACTTAGTCTTTCAGCAGCAAAACCAAAGCTTCCCAGGAGAGAATGAGCTCTTTTTTTTTTTTACTTCCAGAATGTGGCATTTAAAGAAAGGAAAGAATCACTGCAGACAGCGTAACAGCAATATTAACAAAAAAACTGTTTTAACCACTTCGCACTAAAATAACCCTTTGCATGCCAGAGGTGTGTCTGCTTTGCAGTGATCTCTCTTAGATCTGTGGGGGTTTCGCCCTTGTTCCTAATCCTTGTGTTTTCCCCCCTTGTTCTCTCCAGGGCCGGGGACCTCCGGGGGCTGCTGTAAGTCTCATCCTTCTCAAACTCACCCTGATGGATCCTGATCTGGGCCCTTCCTCCGCCTTAAATTCTGGGGCTGACGTGGGGTGGGCTGGGAGGGGGGCTGGTGTGGTGACCGGTGTGACTGTCCTTTATCACTGAACACCCTGTCAGGCCCCCATGTGAATAGAAGCTGGTACATTATTACCTGTGCATTTCCCATACTCAGTAGTGGTTAAGGTGCGTGTGGTTTTAGTTCCTGGCTGTGGGCTTAATTCATGTCAGTGGCAGTTTGAGGCGGACCCTGTATGACCTGCTGTCCTTGGAATTGCCCACCTTTGTGAGTGAGATGTGTACATCTGAGTGCCTGCTCACTGGCACCTAACCACATCCACATGCTGCTTTTATATCTTTGGTCCCATTACATACGGACACTTGGACTGATCAGTGTGTATGAATTAAAGGCTGATATGGACCATGCAGCCAAAAAGGCATTGAGGGAGCAGAGTGATACTTGGTACCACTCAGCACCTCTTCAGATAACAGGTTCTGTGTCCTGATGTCTGATATCTTGCATCCTTTTAGGGTCTCCCAGGAACTAGCGGACTGCCAGGCGGGAATGGACCACAAGGCCCCGCGGTATGTGCTCCCCTTCTCCTCCCCCCTGTCATGTAGGGGATACTGATACTCTGATCAGGGGGTTTCAGAGCTGTGATAAAAAAACCTAAAGGTGGGAAGTCCCAGAACAAGTTGGGATCTTGGGATCAGATTGATGTTTAAAAGAGTCATTTGAAGCATCTCCTATTAATGCAGCAAGATACTTTACTCTAATCTCACCCCTGTTCACAACGGAGGGGGCAGAGAGAGAGGGGGGGTAGAGAGATAGAGATAGGGGGGGGGGGGGGTGGGGGGGGGAGCGGGGGAGAGAGGAGAGAGTAGAAGGAGTGGGGTAGAGATATAGAGAGGGGGAGGGGGGGGGTGAAGAGAAGAGGGGGGGGTAGAGAGGTGAGAGATAGGGGGGGGCATAGAGAGAGAGGGGAGGGGCAAAGACGAGAGATTGAGTGTTCCTATCTATATTGGTGGTTTTTGTCATCTAGCGGCGGGGAGAGTGTGAGATTGTGGTCAGAGATCCATAGAAGCGGCTTGGGGTTGGCCTCTCTAGGGCGACGGTACGTTTCATCTGCCTCATACTTTCTGTTTTTCCTGCGTGCGTGTGTTGCTTCTCTCCTCCTTGTGTGAAGGGGTGGCGGGACGTATACCTCTCTTTTGTTTGGCGTGTGCGCGGGTTTTTTTGGTGGGGGGGGGCGTGCGTAGTTGCGGGTTTGTGCGGTTGGACTTTCGCCTGCGTGGCTTTCTGGCGCTGGAATTCGTGGCTTTCTTCTGTCTTTTGGCGCGTTCCATTTCTCCGGTGGGTGTTTCACTTCCGTGTTCTTTTTTCTCTTCTTTCTTTGGGCGCTTGTGCTGCCTGGCTGGCGGGCTCTGCTGTGGGCTAACCGTGGGTGGTCGGGGGGGGGGGGCGGGGGGGGGGGGCCTGGGTTGGGGGGCTGGGCGGGGTGGGTGGGCTTTTTAAGGGTTTTCCAGAGATCCGGCCTAGCACCGGTTATGCGGGCGTCTCGGGGGGGCTCGAGGGAACTCTCGGTAGGGGTATGGAGTCGTCGTACTTCATACAATTTTATCCTCGTTCTCTCCCTCCTTTATGTCTGGAGGCGGTGGTGGGGTGGAGGGGGATGTGGGGGTGGGGGGGTGTGATTTATTCAGGGATGTTATCCATACTGGCCATCCCATTATCGCGTAACAATGAAGTCAGTGCGCCAGGAGAGCGGGGTGTCTGCCTCGCAGCATCAACGATCTGGTTCTGTTGTTCCATGGGCGTGTCAGACGGCGTGCCCCCGCCGGTGTTAATCCACGGGTTCCTTGACCCGGGGACCGGTAGCAGGGCGGGGGGACGCGGAGACATATGTTTGCTGCGCCTGGCTGATGCAGGGGCCGTGGGAATGAATCTCATTCTTCCAGCGCGGGTGACGTGCACATTGAGGTCGGCCGTAATCCTCCGGGGTCATGATGTTCCTGAAGACGGGATTACCGCACTGGAACGTTTTTATGCTGAAAAAGAGTGCATTTGAGGTTAGACGCTGGTCTTATCTTAGGGGGAAGGTTTATACGAGATATTGTGCGTGGGTTATATAAAGCCCAGGAATGAGTTATTGATCCTCCAGGGAGAGTTGTACAGGGATTAGACTGATGCCTCCAGGGACGAGTACTGATCCTCCAGGGGATATGGTAGGCCTACAGGATTATGATCCATCCGGAATGAGTATTGAGTCCAGGCGGGCAGGGTGATCCGAGACGTGGGATGATCCTCCAGGAGAGAGATCCTCAGGGAGTATTGATCTCCAGGATAGAGAGTGGATTGGACCTCCAGGAGAAAGTTGATCCTCCAGGGTGGGGAGCGTTAATCTGATTTACTGCGGGTGGGAGAAGTGAATAATTTTTTGCTTCTTATGAGACATCAGGTTGGGAAAAGGTTGTCGTGGGCGAGGTTATTTCGGTGCCCTTCCTCTGATTCAATATAAATATAGAACTCCCACTGCTGAGAAGAGGCGGGACTACCGGGTCGTGGGTGGACACAGAGAGGGCGGTACTGAGTGGCCGGATATTCTGGTGTATGATTCTTGCGGGGATTGGCTGGGGATAGAGTAATGATAGTGTATGGTCAATGAGTCGGGGCCGGGTGGGTGTTTCTCGGATTCAGTGTGACATACAACGACGGTGTATAACCCCCTCTGCCGGAGTGAGTGACATCACACGGTATAGAGGTAGCCCCCTGCCAGAGTGTACATCACACGGTAGGATATACCGGGCCGCTGCCCGAGTGACATCCAGGGTATATACCGTACAACACCTCTGCCATTAGTATGGGATCTACACGGTATAGTACCCCTCTGCCAGTTGGGTGACGGAGTCGGGGCCGTATATACCCCACCTAGCCGGTGTGACGAGGGTCCACACATATATGACCACCGGGGCCTCTTCGTAGTTGTGACATTGGCACACGGTATATACCCCTCCCCCTCTGGCTAGTGGGGGGTGACATCAACACGTGTAATATCCCTCTTCCATTGTGGAATCGCACGGTATAGGGGGGGGGGGGCCCCTCTGCCAGTGTGACATCGCACAGGATATAGCGCCTCGGTGCGCGGGGAGTGTTAGAGACATCGTGCACGTATATACCCCCGCATGGAGGGGGGGGGGGGGGCCCATTGTGAAATACTCAACTGTATAATTCCCCCTACTGCATTGTGAAATTCGTCACAGTATATACCGAGAGCAGGACTTCCATGGATGAAGCGTCTCACGGTATTTCCCCTCTGGGGGGGCCAGTGGTTGCAATCGGGCACGGTTGATATGACCAGGGGCCAGGCTCCAGGGGTGTGAAATCTCACACGGTATATACCGGCCTACTGGCGGAGTGTTACAGGTCGGGGCACAGTATATAGCCGCCTAGGCCAGTAGTGACATCATCGGGCACGAGTATATCCCATCATATTCCGGAGTGTGACAGGATGCGCGCACAGTATGATGACCGGCCTGACTCCAGTGTGACTCGCACAGTACACTACCCCTCTGCTCGTGTGACAGGCGGGCACAGTATTACCGCCAACTAGGGGTCCAGTGTGTTGAAATCTCACTGTATATTCCCGCTCTGCAGTGTGAAAGATCGCACAGTGATGGTTCCTCCACGGGGGGTGTGCCGGAGGGTTGGGGTGAAATCTCACGGGGTGAGTATTCCCCGGGGGTGGCTGCCATTGGTTGGGTGGACATCGCACAGTAGGGTAGGGGGGTAGCGCGAGGGGGCCCACTTCCCAGTGTGAAATCTCACGGTATGGGTTCCCCTCTGCCGAGTGTGACAAGATCGCACAGTATAGTACCGGCCGGGACTTCGCAGTGTGAAATCTCACGTGATAGGGGTTCCTCCCCTCAGCTGGCCTCTGCCAGGTGGGGTGAAAGTCGCACATATATACCCCAACTTCCAGGGTGAAATCTCACAGGTAACTATTCCCCTCTGCGCGCTGGGTTACAATGGGTCGACACAGTATATATGACCCCGCTGTCCAGTGTGACCTCTCACTGGGTATATGGCACACCCTGACTACCAGTGGGGTGGGACAAGTGGCGCAACAGGTATATAAATCGGCCTGCTGCCAGGGTGTTACAAGGGGGGGGGGGGGGGGGGGGGGGGGCGTCGGGGTGGCGACTTCTAATACCCCCTCTGGCAGTGTGACATCGCCGGTCGGTATATACCGACCGGCCGTGCTGCACCGTGGTAGACATACGCACATTACATAACCACTCTGGATGAACTTTCCTATTAGTTTTATGGGCAGGGGGCGCGGCGGATCCGGACCAATCAGGGCGGGTTTCTGCCCCCCTGTGGCCCGGTGGGAAGGCCGGGCCCCCCCCAGTAAGTAGCCACATTAAGGTAACCCGGCGTGTCCTGGGCGGTGTTCTGATAATGTTCAGGTGGCGGTTAGAATCTGAAGGCGTTTTCGTACCTTATTGGGAAACCCAAGTGTCACAGTTTCTGGATTAATATATGGTGACAACCTAGTGTTGCAATGCTGGTATATATTGGTGACCCTCTGCTCGTCCATGGCGCTTGTGGGGTGGGGAATAATTTCGTTCCGGCCCTGGATCCTTTCTCTCCTCGCAGGGTCTCCCGGGAGTAGCTCCTGACAGCAACGGAGACTTGCAGGTACATATTGTCTGGTCATTAAAGCCTTTTCCTCGGTGGGCCTGATGGTGGGGCGGTGAACACACCTACAAATCCCGTGTGACCAAAATTTGTCCTCAAACCAGGTGGGAAGCGGCTATACAACAAAACCCCATGTAAATGTTCTCTGCGGTCAGCGACGCGTGGGGGCGGGCGGGAATCTCACGCTGCAGGGAGGATTCTGGGAACTAATCATCAGTCTCGCAGAAAAAACAGCAGCCGGAGTTGGTTCCAATCAAATTCTGGGGGTTAACAAACGCAGAATGAGGCTTGATAAATGTTTGTACCTTGACTTAGGGATCTTGTGCTGTTTCCCTCGGGGCCCCCGCCCCCCCCCTTCCCTCTCTCCGGGGGCCCCGGGGGTCGCCCCTGGTCGCCAGCAAGCAGTATTAATGGTCTTTTGGCGCGTTACTAAATAAGAGAAGGTGGAACACAGCCGGCTGCAGAAGGCGCCACAGCATGACAGAGTGGCTCCGCGCTCACATGAGACGTGTTCACGGTGGCATACTGTGTCTGTCGGCAGACACCGAGACGGCTGCTGATCACGGACATCAGGCAGTATCAGTGTTTTACGGACCCAGGTTATGGGGATGATACTTGTACACACTCACGCTCACACACTGCATATACACTCACTCACATCACGGCATGCTATACCATACACTCACGTCACACACACATGAGTGGGGTATACAGGGCACATAGACACGACACAAGCTGTGCACAAATCACGACACATGAGTGATATACACTCACACGACATGGATATATATCACCATACTCACAGGGATACATGGGGGATATATGAACCGGGGTGCACTACAGGCATGAGAGGATATATATACGTGGGCACCCAGGGGGGCAATGGGGTGTATAGGGTGGGATAGCTCTGCAAAACCGGGTTAGTTATATATGACGTGGCACGGGGCTGGGCCAGGGCACCCTGATATGGGAGGGGTAACAGGGCACACTCTTCTCGGGGGACATCTCGAGGGGGACCCCGGGGGCCCACGAACGACACACACGCGTCTTTGCAAACATATGGAAAGTCCTCAGGGGGGGGAATTTATTGACCTCGGGCAATACAATCAGTGTAAAAGTTATATTGTACGCGGCAGGGTTCTCGGTGGTTTCCTGTGTTGTAGTATATGGGTTCCGGGGGTGGCCCCTGGGTGATGTCCGTGCCCCTGGGTCCTGGTGCGGCAAGGTTAAGTGGAGTGGTTCGTGGGTGTGTGTGTGTGTGTTTGTGTGTTTGTGTGTGTGTGTACTGTGTATCTATGTATATGAATATGATATATATTGCAGCCAGGTGTGAGCATTAACCACAGTGCTTTCTTGATCGAGTCCCTCAGTGCCGGGGGGGGGCCCGTTCAGTGTGCCCGGCCATTTGTCCCACCCTGGACCACTGACCGATCCCGGTTATGACCAGGAGTTTAAGTGAGGGGGAGAGCCTTATTTACTATTATTACTTACGAGCTTGGTGTCCCCCCACTGCCGGCTGTGGGATGGTGTGTGGTGTGGGGGGTGTGTGTTTTGTGTGTGTGTGTGTGTGTGTTTTGATAGTGGGTGTGTGTGTGTGAACACGGGCCTTCTATTGCCGTGTACAGCTGGCCCGGGGCTCGTGGCTTGTGTGGTGTGTGTGTCTCAGGCCTGTCTCGTGCCGGTCAATGGGCCGCCAGGCTCTGTGTGTGTTGTGTTGTGGGTGTTGTGTGTTTGTGTGGGTGATGTCGTGTGTGTGTGGTGTGTGTTGTCGTTGTGTGTGACAGGCCGTTCTCTGCAGGTCACTGCCCGGCTCTGTGTGTGGTGTGTGTGGTGTCCAGCCTTCTTGCCGGTAGTCCTGCCCCGGCTACTCGGAGGTGTGTGTGTGTCAGGCATTCGGCGTCCTCAGTAGTGTGGCTGTGTGACCTAGGGGGTGGGGTTGCTCGCTGTGTGTTGTGTGTGTGATGTCGTGTGGTGTGTGTCGGTGTCAATGTGTTGTGTCAGGCTTTCGGTCTGGTCTGTGTGTGCTGGTGTGTGTTGTGACCAGGCGCTTCTCTGCCGGTCACTGCCCGGAGTTGGTGTGTGGGTGTTGTGTGTGTGACTAGGGCCGTTCTCTGCCGTTCACTGTGGGAGGGAGCCTGATAGGTGTGTTTGATTCTCTCCTTCCTCGTCTCTTTTGGTTTTTTATTTTTTGGTCTTATTTTCCTTCCTTCTCTTCCTTCTCGCTGTGGGTTCGGCCTGCTGTGCTGTGTGTGTGTGGTTTGTCAGGCCTTCTCTTCGGGGGGTCACGGGGTGGCCCGAGCTTCTGTGTTTTTGGGGTTTTTGTCGAGGCTTCCCGCCGCGGCCGGCTCGTGCCGGTCCACTGCCGCTCTCTGTGGGTGTGTGTTGTCAGGTGCAGGGGCCTTCTCTGCCTTGCGGGCACGTGCCCTGGGGCCTGTGATGTGTGTGTGTGTGTGTGTGGGGTGGTTGTGTGGTTGTGTGTGTGTGTTGGGTGTGTCAGGCCTTCTCTGCAGGGTCACGCCCGGCGCTGTGTGGTGTGTGTGTGTGTGTGTGTGTGTGGGTGGGTGGTGTGTGTGTGTGTGTGTGTGGTGTGGTGTGTGTTGTGTTGTGTGTGTGGGTGGGTGGTGTGTGGTGTGTGTGTGTTGTGTGTGTGTGTGTGGTTTGTGTGTGTGTGTGGTGTGTGACAGGCCTGGGTCTAAGGGGGTGGGCGAGGTCACTGGGGGGCCGACGGTGCCCGCTCGGGTTTGTGTGTTGACCGGCGTTTCTCTAGGCGAGGGTCAATGCCGTGGCCGGTGTGTGTGTGGGTGTGTGGCATGGCCTTCTCTCCCGTGTCACTGGCCGGGGGGCGGGGGCTCGGTGTGTGTGTTGTGGTGTTGTGTGTCGGGGGGCGCTTTCTCTGGCTGGCGTGCGTGGCGGGGGAGGGGGGGTCACTGCCCGGTCTCTGTGTTTGGTGTTGTGTGGTGACAGGCCTTCTCGTGCATGTCAATGCCTTGGCTGCTGTGGGTGTGTGTTCGTCCGGCCTTGGTCTCTTCGTTTCCCTGCCCGGTGCTCGTGGGT
This sequence comes from Ascaphus truei, assembly GCA_036426205.1. Lineage (NCBI taxonomy): Eukaryota > Metazoa > Chordata > Amphibia > Anura > Ascaphidae > Ascaphus > Ascaphus truei. The sequence continues at coordinate 2,631,018 of CM071587.1, forward strand.
GGGTGTGTGGTTTGTGGGTGACAAGCTTCCCTCTGCAGGTAAATGCCGGGGGGGCGTCGGTCTGTGTGTTGTGTGTGTGTGTGCGGCGAGGGGGGGGGGGGGGAGGGTGGGTTGGGGGGGGCAGGGGAGGGGGCGGGAGGGAAGTGGCGGTGTGTTGTGGTGGGCAATTTTTAGGAGGTTGGTAGGGTGCGGGGCTATCGCGGAGTCATATCACCGGGGCCGGAGCGGCCTGCCCTCTGAAGCGCGCGCTAGCGCTGGCATGGCGGGGGGCTGCGGGTCTGTGCCCGTTTTTGGGGCCCCGACACCCTTGCGACTGGCTTGTGCCGGCCTGGGCCGATCGGCGGGTGCTCACCTTGTAGCATTCGTGATAGCACCCCGCCTACTGGCGTTGCATTTGTGTTCTTTGAGGGTGTGTGGGGGTGGTCAGTCCTTCTCTTGGGCCTTGTCCGACTGCGCGCGGCCGTTCTGTGTGTGTGTGTGTGTGTGGTGTGTGTTTTTGACAGCCCTTCTCTGCGGTTCATCGTTGGCCGGCTGGGCTCTGTGTGGGGTGTGTGGTTTTTGTGTTTTTTGTCAAGCCTTCTCTGCCCGGGCACTGGGGCTGCCCCGAGCTCTGTGTGTGTGTGTGTCCAGGCCTTCTCTGGCCGGTCCACTGCCCCGGCTCTGTGTGTTGTGTTGTGTGTGGGGGTGGGGCAGCCGTTCTGCTGCCCGGTCACGTGGGGCTCTGCCCGTCTCTGTTGGTGGGGTGGTGTGTCAATGGGGGCAGTCCTCCCTCGGGGCAGGGGGGGGGGGGGGGAGAGGGGGGTGGGGCCACTGGGGGGGACTGGTGTCCCGCTCTGGTGTGTTGGTGTTTGTGGGGTGGGGGTGACAGCCTTTCTCGTGCAGTCAGGGGGGGGCTGCCGGGCGCCGTGTGTGTGG
>CM071587.1:2632015-2667596 GCA_036426205.1 Ascaphus truei
TGTGTGTGTGTCAGGCCTTCTCTGCCGGTCACTGCCCGGCTCTGTGTGTGTGTGTGTCAGGCCTTCTCTGCCGGTCACTGCCCGGCTCTGTGTGTGTGTGTGTGTGTCAGGCCTTCTCTGCCGGTCACTGCCCGGCTCTGTGTGTGTGTGTGTCAGGCCTTCTCTGCAGGTCACTGCCCGGCTCTGTGTGTGTGTGTGTGACAGGCCTTCTCTGCAGGTCACTGCCCGTGTGTGTGTGTGTGTGTGACAGGCCTTCTCTGCAGGTCACTGCCCAGCTCTGTGTGTGTGTGTGACAGGCCTTCTCTGCCGGTCACTGCCCGTGTGTGTCAGGCCTTCTCTGCAGGTCAGTGCCCGGCTCTAAGTGTGTGAGTAACCTCCAGTCTGTACCCAGTGCCTGATGCGGTAACATAATAACTGACAAATGCCAATGGATAATTCAGTCTGTTCCTCCCTACACAGGACAGTGGCCCATCCAGTGTGTCACGGTGTCACCCTGCTATGGGACGGACACAGACTCATGAGGCCCCACCTGACTCTGGGAGTCTGTCTCTCCCACCGCAGAGTGACACAGACAGAGATCTGTGGTCCCCTCTGCCTGCCTCTCCCTCTCCACATGCTACATCCGTATATTAGGACGGGGGGAGCAGAGAGGCAGATCCTGGGGAGTATATTTGGAGAACGCTTGCTACTTAATGTATTCTGTGGCCCATTCCAATGACGGGAAACGTCTAAACAGACAAGTTCCTTGTGTATTTACATGGTTACCGGTCTTTGTTTTCCAGGGTCACACAGGGCACAAAGGGGAGCTGGGGGAGCTCGGAAAGGACGGGCAGAAGGTAAGGCTGGTCTTCCCTAGGCAGGATGCTCTTAGTAGTCACCTCCCCAGGCTCTGCATATTTAGGGGTGGAAAGGCAGAGCTTCTCCATTCCTAGACAGCCTGACCCCCCCGAAATACACACACATTGTGAGTGAAATATTCCAGAGACGGCAGCTTCGGTGCAAGTTGTGAGACCTTTGAGCAGATCAGTAGAGTTGTTCATAGATAGAATGATCGTGTACATAGCGCCCGGGACCTCTGCGGTTTCCTGTTCCTGGGAGGCCTCCGGTGAGTGAGGTTCTGCTGGGACTAATGAGGACTATGTACCATATAACAGCAGGGCGCATCCCTTGTATTATGAGCGAGGTGAAGGTTATTATAACGATGTGCTCATTGCAACGCAGTGTTTCTATATGGTGAAGCAAACCTCTAAGCCAAGTACAAAGCTGTCCCTCAAATGCTAAATGTGGCAGTAAAGGTGTTCCATGGCTGAGTGAATCGCCACCATGCTGCCGCGCTCCTGCATGGGGGATAGAGGTAGAGTAGTGTGGGCTGGTTTGGGGGCTGTCGGTGAATCACACACGGGGGGGGGGGGGAAGCTGCTCCGAATATTTTCTCTGACGCGGCGTTGTTTTGCGATTACAGGGTGACGCGGGGCCTCCCGGCTCTCCTGGGATCCCTGGCAGTGTGGGCTTACAGGTAAAACCAAATCACCAACCCCACCTGTCTCCAGGTTCTCCTCCCTGTCCTGAACCCACCAAAAAACCCACTGCTGTTTATCAGACCTCAATACAGAATATTCACTGAGAGTGTCAGAAGCAGGTCCCCTGTATAACACCAACCCGTCATTTACAGCATAAACCTGTAATAGCAGGGAAACGAATACATTACAGGGAAAAGGAGGAGACCCCCTGCCCTCAAGAGCTTACAATCTAAACTTCACATCATGTGTGGCTGTGATAGCAGCAAAGCACTGCAGGAGGTGGGTTATTATCTGATGAAGCCGGTCTTGGTAAACAATCTGATGTGATGAGTTAATACGGAGTGTTCAGATTTTCTTTAGCATGAAATGAATAATAAAATGCTGAGCGTCCGTGAATAACTGAGTCCATAGAGGTGGAAGCCGCGCTCCTCCGCGCTAACGCTGAAGCTCGCCTGCTCAGTCAGGAGCGGTTCCATGAACTGGCAGGCGAGCCAGTATGCAGTGACGTCCTGGGGCAGTAGCCCGCGAAGCGTCGACGTCATGACGCTGCTTCGCGCTGATTGGGTGTTTTCAGTCGACAGCGCGCTGAGAAACAGTTTAGGCTGTCGGCTGAAAATCCCTGCGCCTCAGCACGCCTCAGCACGCCTGCGGACGCTCGAAGAAGCCCCCTCTAAAGACATCCTCATTGAGGATGACGGGGCTCAGCGCAGAGCGTCCGCACGGCTCAGCGCGGCTTCCCCCTCTATGGACCCAGCCTTACAGACTGTTTTCTGATTATGACATTATGGGGCAGACATTATGGCTTAACTATGACATGATAAAAAATAAACAGGTAGCCAGACAGATGTAAACAGATACATAGTGACTGACATACTGGTCTTTGAAGTGGGAAACTTCCGTTTGAGACATAGTGACAAACCCTTAGGCAAGTCGCTTTATCTTCCTGTGCCTGAGGTACTACAATCAGATTGTCAGATAGGATCATGGTGTCTGTAAGCCTTACTCTGAATATATCATTATAGCAATGAAACGTCTAATCACAGACCTGGGCAGCTCTGTTATAGGCAGGACTACCCCTGCAGCTCACTCGCCCCCCTCTCACCTCCCCAACTCCCCCCCCCCCCCCCCACCCCCCCCTCCCTCACCCACCCCCCCATTCTCCCTCCCCCCACTCACCCCCAATACCTTTCTCTTCCCAGGGCCCAAGAGGCTTAAGGGGGTTGATCGGACCCCTGGGAGCAGCAGGAGACAGGGTGAGTACTATGTGACTATACATGCACACATGCGCGCACACACACGCTTACAAATACACCGTATAAGTATTTATATATCCATTACATATGTACAGTACATAGTGTGTGTATTATATCTATTGACACACCTGTTTTTCTATGTGTATGTGTAAGTACAGTCAGATGCACATGTAAAGCCGGTGACATATGAACAGTCGGAGCGATCACAGCTGATCTCGGGAGCAGTTTCTTGTGCTGCCCGTCCCACTTGCTGAGTTTCCTTATTTCTGGGGGTCTGTGGGTGGATTGGGGGATTTATCTGCCGTTTCTTGGTTTCAGGGAGCAACTGGATTCCGGGGCCCCCCAGGACCTCCAGGACCCCCCGGGAAAGTTGTACGTATGCGCTCATGGCATGTTCACCTTCCTCTTCCAGTCTCGCTGCGTTCTCTCCCGCGACCGTGCTCCGCCAGAGCAGCCAATAACAGAGATTGTGTCCAACAGACAATGAGAGCAGGATAGCGAGCCTGTGTACATAGCGTTGAGTTGCACTCACTCTCAGTCCCTCCTAGTGTCAGCACATGGAACTGCGCAATGTGTGAGTATATACAGGGCATACAATATTGCAGCACAGAGGGTGTGAGCCTGTCCCTGGTCACTCATACACACTGCCAATACCAGGTCAGACCAAATGTTGCCTCCAGACCGTGACCAGCACCGGAATTTACTGGCACAATACAGAACAGGGGCATCTATTAGCCAAGTTACCCCCTGTGACTCACCCCCTGCTCCGAGCATGTGGGGGTATCATGAGAGTGAAAGCGCGGAAGCCGCACATGTCCACCCTGTTAATAACCCTTTATGGACCTACCATCCATGATTATTTCTTATCTAATTAACCCGTTGGGACTACAGTATTTGCAGTCGCAGTACTCAGTGGTAATGAGCGTGACTGAAAGTAATGGTTTGTATGCTGCCCTGATCATATCACTGGGTGACCCCAGCCTAGAATAACGGGACTTGGTGAATAGTTAGTTACCGTCTTTCTTCTAGAACATTCCTGATTCTACTCCACAGCTACAGCGCGCTCCTGCTCTCCGAAAAAGGACTATACGCCCGAGGTTTTATAGAAGTAGAAGCGGTAGCACAATTCCAAAGTGCGGGGAAACAGCCTCAGGGGAGGAGAATCCTGCGTGTGCGCACAACACAACACAACACGGACACACAATTCCAAAGTGCGGGGAAACAGCCTCAGGGGAGGAGAATCCTGTGTGCGCACAACACAACACGGACACACAATTCCAAAGTGCGGGGAAACAGCCTCAGGGGAGGAGAATCCTGCGTGCGCACAACACAACACAACAAAGACACACCATTCCAAAGTGCAGGGAAACAGCCTCAGGGGAGGAGAATCCTGCGTAGTGCACGCCACCCACAAACCACAGACAACACCACTTCCAAAGTGCGGGGGAGGGAAAAAGCCTGCGTCGGAGGAAGAACTCCTGGGTGTGAGCACAAAACCACAAACCACGTCCACCACCAAATTCCCAAAGTGCGGGGAGGGAGGAGGAGGAGGAGGAAACAGGGCCTCAGGGAAGGAGAAATGTCCTGCGTGTGCGGACACCAAACAAAAACCACAAAACAAAGCACACAATTCAAAAGTGCGGGGAAAGGAAGGGGAAGGGAAAAACAGGCATCAGGGGAGGAGTGAATCCTGCGTGGTTTGCGCACAACACAACACGGACACCACAATCCAAAGTTGGGGGCGGGGGGGAAAACAACAGCCTCAGGGAAGGAGAATCCCTGGTGCTGTGCGCCACAAACACAAACCACGGACACAGAATTCCAAAGTGCGGGGGGAAAGGGGGAGAAAACAGCCTCGGGGAGGAGGATCTGCGTGTGGCCCACAATACAACCCGAGACACACAATTCCAAGAACATGCGGGGAACCAGCCTCAGGGGGAGGGCCGAGGGAGAGTGGAAGGTGGTCCGGCGCGGGAGCAAGGAAGAGGCGGAGGAGGGGGAAGTGACCGGAGTCGGCGGGGGGCGCTCGGGAGCGAGTAAGGGACGGGGGGGGGTACGGGGAGGGGAGATGGAGAACAGAGGGAGGACGAGGGAGGGGGAGGAGAGGAGAATTCCTGCGTGTGCCACACAAAAACACGAAACAACAAACCCAAAGAACAAAAACCATTCCAAAGTGGCAGGGAAAACAAGGGGCCTTAGGGGGAGGAGAATCCGGAGTGTGCGCACAATACAACAGGACAAAACCAATTCCAAAGTGAGGGGAAACAGGGCCTCAGGGGAGGGGAAGAGGAGAATCCGGTTGTGCAACACAACAACAAACACAACAAAGACAAACCATTCAAAGTGCGGGGAAAAGGAAACAGCTCAGGGGAGGAGGAGAATCTGCGTGGGCGCAACCAACACAACACGGACACACATTCCAAGTGCGGGGAAAACCAAGTACTCAGGGGAGAGAGAAAACATCGGTGTTGTTGCACAACACCAAACACAACAACAAGACGAAACCATTCCAAGGGGGGAACGGGAAACAGCCTCAGGGGAGGAGACTCCTGCGTGTGCGCACAACAAACACAACAAACAACCAAAACCTTCCAAAGTGCGGGGAACAGCCTCAGGGTGAGGAGAAATCCTGCGTGTTGCGAACAAACAACACGGTACAACACCATTCCAAAGTGCGGGGGAAAACAGCCCTCGGAGGAGGAATAGCCTGCGTGTGCCCCACAACACAACACAACAAAGTGACAATACCATTCCAACAAAGTGCAGTGAAACAGCCTCAGGGGGGAAGAGGGCGGCATAGTCCCTGATGTCGCACAACAACAAACACAAACAGAACGTACCAAAACCATTCCAAAGTGCAGGGAAACAGGCCTCGGGGAGGAGAATCCTGCTGTGTCACACAACACAACACAACAAAGACAAGACATTCCAAATGCAGTGGAAAACAGCCCCTCAGGGGGAGATCTTGTGCACCCACCAAATCAAAAAAAACGCTTCATGGTGGGAAACAGCTCGGAGGGACCTGGCACAAACACAGACAAACAATTTCTTCCCCAGTGACCGGGTAGAGATACAAGTAATCACGTTCATATGAAGTCCCCCAGTTAATGTGACACGAGCCAGAAAGCAGTGAATGACAACGTTTAAGGTCCCGTATGGACGTCCTTTCCTTCACCTGCATCGTTGCGCATTCCGCTGTTCTTGGCTGTCACATTGACGGGGGAAACCTCATTACGAACGTGATACTTTGTATCTCTCCCTTGCAGTGAGGGAGACCGCACTGGAGAATGATTGAACTAAAAGCCATCACTCTCGGGGGGCCTGTGTCAGTCACAAGTTCATGTTGTAAGTCGCACAGGCAGAGTGATGTCCAATCCCAGTTACCAAGGCAACCGGTATCAAGGCAAAGTTCCGTATGTGACGTGGGACCATATATTCGCGTGGACTTGGTGCTCTGTGGGGTTACTGAAAGGAGATTCCTGGAACCGCCCATTAAAAGTCCGTCTTCTGTTACGCTCCGCTCGTGTAAAAATAAAGAACTCTTGCACGGGTATTTTAAAAGCGCCTAGTAACAGGGAAACCATGTTTTAATAACCCAATCCCCAAGTCCTAGTATCATATGTACTCTGTAACACTCCTTCTCTGCCAGGCGGTCCGTGCACGGGCAGGTGTAGCGATCGTGCCTTAAGGTAGCAGATTCAACATGCAGGGTATTTTTCAATTGGGTAATGTTATCTTCCCCATTCTGCACTTGCGCTTCTTCCACCTCACTACTGTTTTTTACTGCGCCACAGATTATTAATGTGCATTTTTTCCTAAGTAACTCATTCGGCAACGTTCTACATTACAAACCAACCTCTCTCCGTAGTTAGTGAAATGTCAATGTACCTCTAATTGGCCTTCCTTATTTTGTACAGACAACTGTGTAGGATACTTGGGAAAGGCTCTGTGCCGCCATGAAATTGGGAAATGGTAAAAAGCTGAGAATGACGAATACACGGTGCAAGTTTGCGTTGGAATTACAGTTACACAGGGTTGGGCCTTTGATGTGAAATAATACAATAAAAAACTAGAAAGTCAGCCAGGTACATGTTTAATAAGCAAGGCTATGTACCAGGAGACCCCTTCTGCCCATTCATTAGGTAGGAGGTCTAGGGGGGCGAAGCGAAGAAGATTGCAGGGTCTTGTAAAGTGGAATAGAAAAATGCCTTAGTAAAACATGGGAAGATCTGATGCCCGTTTGACTCCATACAAAGACCGGTCCACACACGTGCAGTTTCTGGCTTCAGGCTGGATGGGGACAAGGAAATAGAGAGGGGAAAAAAGAAAAGTGTGGTGGGGAAGGGCGGGGGGGGTGGGTAACACACAAAACAAACAACACACACAAGGGGATAGGCGGAGGACAGAGGAGAGAGAGAGAGCAGAGAAGAGGAGAGGAGAGAGAGTAGAGAGAGAGAGAGAGAGCGAGAAAGAGAGAGGAGGAAAGAGAGGAGTTAGAGGAGAGGGAGAGAAAAAGGATAGAGAAAGAAGAGAAAAAGGAGGGGGGAACTAACCCTTAACATAAAGCCCCGCGCCATCATTGTTTGATACCTGACGTAAAGGATGAGAAAAACACCAAGTCGAGATCTCTCCCCTGCTATCTCTTCCCCCCCCCCTTTCTCTCTCTCTTATCTCTCGCCCCTTCTCTCTCTTCTCTATTTCTTTCTGCTCTATCTCTCTCTCTCTCCTCTCCTCTCTCTCTCCCGTCTCTTCCCGCTTTCTCCCTCTCTACCCTCCCCATGACCTCACAGGTCAGTCCAATCTGATATGAAAGTGGTTTAAACCATGGCACAGAAATATCCACAATGACCAGGCTATGTCCAGGCATTAAAGACTGCGTAGAAGAACGCACGGAAATGTCTCCATGGTGAGATAAGTATGGGATTGTATGATGGATCAATAAGCTTCAGAAAGGCACTCACAGTGCGTCGGCGGAGCAGAGAATTGACTTGTGCCTTCTCTCCTTACGGTTTCGCTAGAAAACACAGTTTAGCTTCTTCAGGGTGTATGGTGTTTGCGAGAAAACATGGGCTGAAATGAACCGGGCCGGAAAGTGAAATGGGACTCCAAGGGCGGCAGGGAGCGACTGAACGGGGGAACCCGGTTTACAGGATGCCACGGACCCGGGCGTACAGGCTGCTTGCACTGACCTGGCCGTACAGGCGCACTGACGCAGGGCATGCAGGCGCACTGACCCGGGCCGTACAGGTGCACTGACCCAGGGCATGCAGGCGCACTGACCCGGGCCGTACAGGTGCACTGACCCGGGCCGTACAGGTGCACTGACCCAGCGCAATGCAGGAGCAATGAAGGCAGGGCATTGCAAGGCGCAACTGAACCCGGGGCCGTTACAGGGTGCACTGACCGGGGCCGTACCAGGGGCACTGACTCCTGGGGCCGTTCGATACAGGCCGCCACTGAACGCAGGGAATAGTTGTGCAGGCGTCACTGAACCCGGGCCCCGTACAGGTTGCCTGGACAGGGCCGTACAGGATGGCAATGGACGGGGCCGTTTACAGGTGCAACTAGCCCCAGGGGCAATGCAGGCAAACTGAAGCCGGGGCCACGGCAGGCGGCGCCATGAAGCGGGCCACGCAGGCGGAGGCACACTGAGCACGGGCAACGCAACGGCGGGCGCACTGAGCGGGCCACGCAGGCGGCGCATGAGCCAGGGGCCACGGCAGGCGGCGCCCAACTGAGCCGGGGCCACGGGCACCAGGACGGCGCCACGTGGCCGGGCCACGCAGGCGGCGCACTTGAGCGAGGCAGACGGCTAAGGGCGGCGCACTCGACGGGCCCACGCAGGCGCGCCACTACTGAGCCGGGCCACGGCCGTGGCGGCCGCACTGAAGCCGGGCCACGCAGGCGCACTGACCCTGGGAATCACTCTGTCATTTCAGGGGGGGGGGACCAAGGAGGAGGGGAACCTCAGGGCACCAAGGACCAAAGGGTGAACTCGGTAAAAGGGACCAACACCCTTCCCCAAGAAGTGACAGATGTTAAACCCTTAGGCTGGCGGAAGATCCTGCCACACCACAAGGCATTTTCACTTCTGGCAGTGGAAAGGGTTGCAGTTAAATACTTTGTCCCAGGAGCTGGTCTCTGCTGAATGTGCCGCCCCATTTCGAAGTTAAACCCATTGCAGTGGTTTTAGGAGAGATTACGCTGTCCGCATATCCTGTGGGCGCCGTTTAAAATGGGGTCCAGCCCAAAATGGACGTCGTCTGGACCTGCTGGCATTTCTGTGTTCCAGTCATCCTCGGTTTCGGACCACATAGCGTTTACTCAAAATGGCGTGCGATAGCGAAACGCTGTAAAGCGAAACACGTTTCCCATAGGAACACTGTTTAAAATGAGAAGGTTTCCGTTCCTGAAGGCATTTTGTAACAACTAAAATACATCAAATATTTAAGCAGGCAATAAGATATGCAGCACCACACAAATTTATATAGTGTATATACTGTGTTTATTATATATTAAATATAACATAATATAACACTTAATATATTATATGATATATTAGGTATAATATATACTCATAAAACACTTTGCAAAGCGCCCGTAATGAGCGTTGGATAAAAGCCGTTTTGGCGTTGTTAGAAATGAACGCATGTATGCATGTCGCAGCGTTGGATAAGCCGTTTTGGCGTTTGTAGAAATGAACGCAGGATGCATTGCGCAGCGGGATAAGCGTTCTTGTGAAAATTGTTTTGTAGAAATGAACGCAGTGTGCATTGCGCATAGTGTTGGATAAGCCGTTTTGGCGTTGTAGAAATGAACGCAGGTATGCATTGCGCAGCGTTGGTGGATAAAATAACCGTTTTGGCGTTGTGTTGTAGATAAATAACGCGAGGTATGGTCATTGCGGCAGCGTGGATAAGCCATTGGCTGTAAAACGAAGGACTGTCCTGTTATTATTACAGAGCGCATGGAGACGTGCGTTGACCCGTCCTGTAGGGAATGTTTACAATTTAAAAATACAAGAATGATTAACGACCAATTCATCACCGTTTCAAATAGAAGAACAAAATGAGCCCTCTGGGTTATTTAAACCGCAAATATACGGTGTTATAAGTGCAGAGATCCCGCAGGGTATACACACGAGGAGATGTGCGCTATATAATCTCTCATTGTTCCTGGGCTGGATAATCAGCTTATATTTATATTTTATAGGGCAAGGCTGGACCCAAATGAATGTCGGGCGGTTGCTATGCTGGACCCTTAGGGGAACCGGTAAGTGATCCACAGCTATCCCCTAAACATCTCTGAAGATGCCATGAGTGTAATGTGTATACTCGCTGCACGAACGAGTTACACTGGTACTCTGTGAAACTCATGCTCTCGGTATATAAACTGTATATTGATATTCGTTGATTGCAGATGCACTCTGGTGTGTGTGTGTGGTTTGTGTGTTGTGTGTGTGGTGGTGTGTGTTGTGTGTGTGGTTGTGTGTGGTGGTTGTGTGTGTGTGTGGTGGTTGTGTGATACAAGCACCCACTGCTGTTTGTGTGTTTGTGTTCTAAGAACCAGCAAGCTTCTGTTGTGTGGTGGATACAAGCACTCACTGCTGTGTGTGGTGGGGATGCAGGTGTGTGTGTATGCAGGCTTGTGTTGGGGGATGCAGGCGTGTTGTTGTGTGATGCAGGCGCACGCTTCTGTGGTGTGAGATGTGTGTGATGAAGGAGCATGCGGTGTGGTGTTGATATGTGATACGCCGAGCACGTTGCCGGTTGTGTGTTGTGTGAGATGCAGGCGATGCTTGTGTAGTGTGGTGTGTGTGTGTGATTTGAGGTGAGTGCGTTGCTGGGTTGTTGTGATGGCAGGCGAGTGTGCTGGTGTTGTATTGCTGTTGTGTGCGTGCAGGTGAGTGCTGGTTGTGTGTGTGTATGCAGGCGTTCGCGCGCGTGTGTGTAATGCAGATGCGTACTGCCTGTAGTTAATACACACTATTAGTAAATAAACGAGACTGATTACTCCTTCTGATATCTCCCCCCCAAGTACTCATCGTTCGCCCGTTCCCCCATGTTGCGGTTAGTGCCCGGGCAAGATGGGCGTGACGGACGACGGGATTGATGGTTGAGAGGTTTGTACTGCTGGGAGATGCTACTCATGGGGGGCTTGGGATAGGGGGCAGTTTTGCAAAGAGGACAGGAACTGCGCTTGATATAGGCATAAATATAAGTGATAAACACTAGACCTCTTTTGATTTTTGAGAATGTATTATCATATGGACCAACACAGATGTACCGGGATTGTTACATAAGGCTACGCTCATAGTGCCGGTGACGTCAGGCTGCGCTCGCTGGAAAAATCAAATTGAGATGGCTTCCATCGATCGCGCACAAGTTCCGTCACTTCCGTGCGTCGCGCTTACTATTAAGCGAGCCTTAAGTAGTGGTCCTTGGACTCCCCTATACCACTAGCCAACAGGAGGGGTGGGGCGGCGATAATCCCTGGCACTGTGGGAGCCATCGGCTATCTACTCCAGAGCCGGGGATGTCGGTGGATATAAGATAGCGTATGAACGGTTGAGATGAGGGTCTCAAGCACTAGTCGAGACACCTTGGAGCTTCTGTTGGTGATCCTCGGTGTATTTCAGAGTCCGGTTACCCAGAGTCTACACATTTTGTAGAACAAGTGATGAGGTTATTCAAACATACCAAATAATGCCGATGTTATTAAAGCTGCCGCTCTCTCCCGCAGGTTGACGACTGGCAGAATGAGGAGTTCCAGGTGGAAGGGAACCCAATGGCCTTCCTGTGAGTTCCTTTCCGATGTTCCGACAAGGCACAATTATTCCACTGTGACAGCTTCCTCTCTTTACACACCATTATTCGCTTTGGTAAAAGGAGACGCGTCTGTCACAAGATATTTGGGTGGGCGAGCGGGCTTGGGCTTTTTTTGCCAGAATATTAAATAGTAGAGAAAAGAGACACGTTTTTGCGAAATAACTGAAATCGCGGCGTTTTGGTGACCGGTTGAATTGACGCGTTGCCCGAAATGTTTTGCCAATTCGTTGAATTTCTTAAAAACTTCGGTTTTCCGGGAACCAAGTTGGGGATCACCTGTACAAGTCTGCAATTACCTTACCGTTAATGTGAGAAGAAACAGCGTAATGGGACAGGCAGTGGCGGGGTCTTTCATGGAGCAATGCTGCGTGGTCCTCATTTAGTGAAGGAGATTAATAGCCGTGCAGGTCTGACTGTTTTGGGGTTCTGTTCCTGCACTTGAGGTGTCACTGTGGGGCCCTTTTGGGTGTCTCTTTACACTACACTCAGTTCTAACCTTTCTGTCCTGTGGGGTTGCGGTAAAGCTGGGGGGTTGGAGAAAGCGGAATGCTGGTAAGTGACTGGTGATGTATGTTTGTGCAGTGATTGTGATGTTTAGAGACGTTGCACTCCCAGAGCCCTGACAAGCTGAATATTCACCTATTTCCGGATTGCAAACACCGCATCAGTGTGTTATTTTTCCCTGCGAGATCTGTTGCATATTTCCCCTGATTTTGAGATTTCAGCCTAAATAAACCTCAGTGATGCTGGCAACTTTTAGCACTTATTTTTTGAATAGCATATAAAGTGTTACTGAGTATTGCGGACTGTTACCACCACGCTGGTCACTGAGTGGCACGGTTCACACGTCAGTGTAATTGTCATCGGCATGGGTGTGTTTGCACAGTGAGAGCAGGCTGCAGTAAAATGAGTGTGCTTCCTCTTACAGGGCCCACCCCCGGAGAGCTTGGGAGAGCAGGACCCTCTGAGAAGGCCTGTATCCCCCGTATGTAGTCCCTCACCCCAACACACGTCTGCTAGACTGTCGCCGGCTCAACTCATGATGAAAGGGTTAAAATCCTTCTGAATGAAGTTTTTGTGTGTTAGGGACGGGAAATGGGCGTGTGTAACTGGCTGGAAAGCAGTGGTACTGTCTTCGGGCCAGATACTTGAAGCCCATTAACCACTAATGTACTGCAAATCTGTGCGATTCCTCCTGGCAGGGAAGGGGTGAATACCGGGGCAAAGACCGCATGGACTTATTTTGTTTTAAAATGTAAGTTCGTTTATATAGAATGATCATAAAAGAGAATACATTTAGAAATGTCTCAGTGACAAGACACTCAACCTAAAACAATACTTACACATGCACCTACGGTACTCCAGCACAACACAAACACAACCACATCACACCACACACACACACAGCAAACACACGCAACCACACACCCACACACACACCCCACCACCCACACACACACACTGTAACACACCCACAACTTTACAACACATTACACATACTGTACACACACACACACACACACACACATACTGTACACACATACTGTACACATGCATATACACATACTCACATACACATACATACAGATACACACATACATACAGATACCACAACAAGTACAACAGATTGTACACAACATAACTACAGATAGATATACACACACACGTGTATATTATATGAATATATATATAGTTTTATAGTATACACGTGTGTGTGTGTGTGTGTGTGTGTGTTTGTGGTGGGTGGTGTGTGTGTATGTATGTCTATATATATATATATATATATACACACACACACCAATAATAATAAAAAGTGGAATTCCCCAACTTCTGAAGCTCAGACCAACAACAAGGAAAGTCCAGTGCTGGAGATTGCTTTTTGCTGTTGGTTAGAATTTGGCCAAAGTCCGCTGTCCAGCATGCCATGGATACCCTTTCTGGTCAGTCCTAATAGAGTATCCTAATACTTTGCCTTGTAACTAAATATCAGGACGTGCCTCTCTGTTTAAGAACCACTGGAGAAATGTCCCTTCCGGCTGTGAGTCTCATGCGGGGTCTATCTTTTGCAGGGTGAAGCTGGGCCTCCAGGAGACAGAGGGGAGGCTGGGCCCAGAGGATCAGCTGTAAGTGAGAACGGGTCACGTAGACACCGCATACAAACCCAGCATGTCTGTATCCCTTCACATCTCCAGGCAGGGGAGTTAACATTAGAGCACCACCAGTCTCCATCCAACGTGCCCAGACTCCTTAGTCTTCCCTTTAACGATTGCATCAAGTCTTTTAAAGTTGTATATCCCCGACGCCGGTTTCTTAGGCAGAGGAGATTACTTCAGCTCAGACCAAGAGGTTTAATTGAGGCTAAAGATAAGAAAAAGGACAGCAAGGAACAAATGAATTGATACATTGCAGTATCGTAGTGATGAGGGTGCGAACTGCAGCGTACTTATGATACAATCATATACTACATCTATAATACTAGTCCTGTGGTCGGAAGGGCAGATCCGATAGCCTGTATGTCCCTTCTGTGCATCACGATGTCACCATTATGGGGGAGAGACAAATGCAATAGCCCATAAGTCGCTCCTTTCTCGGTGTCTGTATGTTCCCCTCTCTCTGGCTCTGTATAGAGCATTACACATTGCACAGCACAGTGCCATGGCAGCTTATCTTGACCTTTCTGTCCCCAGGGTGGCATCGGGCTGCAGGGACCTATCGGCGGTCCCGGGGTGCGAGGCTTTCAGGTCGGTATTTCATATTCTTTTCACAGTATTTAAATATGAGGCCATCTCCCAATCCCAACTCCAACCCATGTCACTGTCTGTGTGCAAGAACGTAATGTACTGTTCCATGTGGAGGGAGTCTGCTCGAATGGGGGCCTTTAATTATGTTGAGCGGGTAAAGGTTGTGTTCTAAGAGCAACTGTGACTTTGTATATTTCCAAATGCTATTGGCAATCAGATGTTCCATTCGTTTCCTGTTTTCTTCTTCTTAGGGGGGAAAAGGCAGCGTCGGTGACTCTGGGTTAGCAGGTCCAACTGGAATTCGTGGTGGATTTGGAGAACGGGTAAGAGATGGGATATAAAACGGCTCAACAGCACGAGTGACCACTGCAGAATTAGCCGTCTTTAATAGTCTTCAAACTCACTGTATGGACCAGTTAAAAACCCAGGACTGATGGATTGCTCAAGCCGTAGTTAAAAACTTAAACAATTTGTTAATTGATAGAGACCACACATTTCCAGCCCTAGTAATCTCTCACTCGCGCTCTCTCTCGTGCGCTCTCTTTCACCCTCTCTTTTTCCCACCCTCTCTCTCTTCCCCCCTCTCTCTCTCTCCACCCTCTCTCTATCTCTCCCCTCTCCCTCTCTCCCCCCTCTCTCCCCCGCCCCTCTCTCTCTCCCCCCTCTCTATATCTCCCCCTCCCCCCCTCTCTCTCTCTTCCCCCACCCCCTCTCTCTCTCTTCCCCCACCCCCTCTCACTCTCGCTCTCTCTCTCTCCCACCTCTTCCCAATGTCCTTTCCCCCTCATACTGTAGTTCCCTAATGAACCGAATGGATAATTAACTCTGACTTTTGGGGAATATGTCTAACCTGCAAATGACACACGTTTAGTGGGAGTGCCTGGGCTAAACCTTCAATACACTTTACAATCGCACTCAGAACATATAATAATGACATTTGTTACATACATAAAAGTGCTGACAATTTCTGCTGAAAGGTTTTGCACTGGTTATTTCTGATTGCTCCACATTACAAATATGGCTCTCTAAAAAAGGTATTTCTGTGTATGATAAACCTAGAACGGTATGCTCAGGATTGTAACATACACCAATGTTCAGTGGAGTGTCAGAGAGGCTTGCAGTGTCTTTATTGTAGAATATGTTTTGGGATTGCGGGAGCAAGATCTTGTGCCTGCTTCCCCACCCTCTGGAAATGACCGTTCTTGCACTTCTAACGCTGTCAGTTTAGGTTATGGTACAAGTTTTCCAATTACATGTGTTGGTCGCTGTACTGAATATAAGGGCAAAGCTTGGCTGGGAACGGCACAGCTACATCCGTGAGGCCAGATTCCAGGGCACACGCTATAGAACCCAGCAGTACTGGGACAGTATCACAGCGGGAATTCTCCTTACACTTCTTGTACACAACCCAAGCACCTTCAAAGAGGCCTATAATCCCACAATTAATTCTTCAATTACACATCAATTAGAGGACTCCTTTTGACTGCCCCTGACAGAGAGGCAGAGTCTGGCTGCTGTAGGAATTTGTTGCAGGATTTTAACTATTCGATGGCTTTTCACTCTTGTCTTCCCTCTCACCCAGGGTCCTGTCGGAGTTGCTGGTCCGAAAGGCAACCAGGTGAGCGCTCAGAATGTGTGTTCCATCTTCTGCAGAGGATGTATCAGGCGAGCAAAGGACAAATGTTGCCCCACTAATAATAAAACCTCCATCCTTCTGTAGCACAATCTTACTAGTGCAATGCAACTAGGGTACAAGATACAAGGACAGCGGTTAACCCCATCCCGCTTGACTGACAGAGACCTGACCGGTTCCCAATAGAGGAGGATGGACGGTGCAGGCGATGAGCTTCAATTCCCTCAATGTTCCCTCCTTCGTGGTCTATGTTGATATGATTTGAAATGATTGTAATCATTGCGTCAGGACCATGAGCCTGTTCACCCTTTCGCTGCGGCGGGGGGCCCGGTAGCACAATGCTTTGCAGGATTATACTCAACCTGTAGGCAGATACTTGGGGAGAACATCAAAATATTTGCTCTACCTTGGCTGACATTTGGGACTGTTCGTTAACATAGAAACTTTTTTGAAGGCTAAATGGGAAAAAACAAACCTGACTGCTTGGGCAGTTCCATTTCTTGAGCATTTTTGTCCCCTTGTTGGTGATAGCACCCACCTTTTGCAATTCATTGCTCCGAGTGATCACACGTCATGTATTATTTTCAGGGTCTTGCTGGATCTGATGGACTTCCTGGAGATAAAGGAGACCTGGTACGTGAGCACGCAGTCAAGGAATCGCCTAGGAATAACCGCACAGATCAGAGGATCCAGTGTCTTTTGTAGCAATGATAGTATTGTGACACTCTTCTACAAACAGCTGTATTAGTATATAATGTATACTGTATACTGTATAGTGTGTGTATAGTATACATTGTGTATACTACAATGCATATTAAATATTGTACACAGGGGTGAACCTGTTGCCGTCCTTGCACCCCGAGTGGCTACTCCCAAATCTCTCTGGTAAACCTGCAAAATGTTATATCTTGGCTTTTAATTCTATTATATTTTATTTTCCTGTGGCCTAGTTTTAGTCTCCAAAAAATGGGACATTGGAGAAAATCCTGAAACGCAGCAACTTGCAGATCCCCATCAGACATGAGCAAATGTAGCAGAATAATGTGTGTTACTCTTCAGAGGAGAGCATGAGAGATCAGACAGTGGTGGCACGAGTGTATTGAAGGAGACGGGGGGCCCTCGCCGACGTGCTCCTTATTGGGGTCTCGCTCCTGCACTCTGGTCTGTTTTGTATGTAGAAACTATTACCTTCTCTCCAAATCACGATATCCCTTTTTTTCTCTTGTAGGGACCGTATGGCCCAGTAGGACAGAAAGGAGAGGTAAGAGTTGAACATCTCTGATATATTTTTTCTGATCTGGGTAAGAATACAATTTTTGCTTTTCCCTTCTGCAAATTGTTTGCAATGTATGGGAGAGAGCACGGCATATCATTCCTTAACATTTTCTTTCCGTTGGATAGACGCATTACAATGCATGTTACACAGCTGTGCACTACAGCTGCGAACTGCATATAGAGCACAAATCTAGCTTAAATGTAAAATTAAATTCACAATGTCTCCTCACTCCATTATACAGTTATTATAGAGCCGAGGTGGGAAACTCCAGTCATCAAGGGCCACCACCAGGTCAGGTTTTCAGGATATATCTGCTTCAGCTCAGTCTTCAACTGCATCACCTGCGCTGAAGCAGGGATATCTTTAACATGACATTATTATAGTGGGTTATTGGCATGGCCTAAATGGAATTAAAGAGCGAAGTTGGAAGAGGCAGTGAGCTTTGACCAAATGACATACTAAAAATCTAAATGACTTGAAACCTGTTTTGAAAGCCAAAAATAAATCAAATCATAGCAATTACGCTTGTTTTCCCTACGAACTTACTTTAGTGACTTATTGATTGGTATATGTGACTTGGTCAAATCCTAAGGACCAACTTATTGATATTTCCAAAATCCATATCACACTGTGAATGACAGCTCAGTCATGGCAGGAGGTGCATTGTCCTCACCTACCGTGCTGTTACTGCAAGTGTGTAATGTAACTGCACTTTCTGTTCATGATTTAGCCACCTATGTGTTAAGCTTACTGTATAGTCTCATGGCTTTTTACATCGCACACACAGTTCTGCATTCTTGCATCAGATGTTCTAGACAACATTTTCCGTGCCTGGAAGCAGAATAATGTGCTACTTCCTGGTTTTAGGCAAATACTACAAATCTCCTATGTGCACACATCATTGTGTAGCTTTTTCTTCTCTCCTTCTTCCTATTAGCCAGGAGTAAGAGGCGAGTTGGGCCCTAAAGGCGCTGGTGGCCCCAACGGCACGTACGGCGTTCCAGGAGTCCCAGGCCCATCGGGGACAATGGGATTCCAAGGGGAACAGGGAGTTCCAGGGATCACTGGGAAAACTGGGGTTCCTGTGAGTATTATTTAAAAAATGTGTTTTATAATATGTTGCTGGTTATGTTTGCAGCTTTTTACAGCATCAGTATCCGCAAAACCGGGATCATATAAACAGGCCTAAAAATAAACATTATTCAATATGCTGTTGAGTCATCTTCCCTCTTGCATGAGAAGATTTAGGGGGTAATTCTATAGCCATCGAAGCAGCAGTTCTGGGCATTTTTGGCTAAAATTCCCCATTGAGGTCAATGGGGATTTATCGATAGAAAACGAACCAAGCAGCCGTTTCGGTGGATATAGAATAAGGCCCTTGAACTCCATTCATTTGAATGGGGTTTCAACTTTCTCAAACGATGGGAAAACCTTTTCACAGCATATTTAATAAAGGGCATAAGGCAGGGGAGCACTATAATTTTGGCTGGCGAACCACTTCAAGAGCTTTGGTAAGCTTTGCGGGCCTCACACTTAATATAGGTCCTCACCAGCTTCTTCTCCCCACGTGCTCCCCTCCTCACCAGCTTCTTCTCCCCAAGTGCTCCCCTCCTCACCAGCTTCTTCTCCCCACGTGCTCCCCTCCTCACCAGCTTCTTCTCCCCACGTGCTCCCCTCCTCACCAGCTTCTTCTCCCCACGTGCTCCCCTCCTACCAGCTTCTTTCCCCAAGTCTCCCCTCATCACACTCTTCCCCCACGTGCTCCCCTCCTCACCAGCTTCTTCTCCCCACGTGCTCCCCTCCTCTCCAACTTCTCCCCTACATGCCCCCTTTTTCTCTCGCCCACTCACACTCTCCCCTTCTCTCACTATACCTCCCATCCTTTCTTATTCTTCCCCCCCACCCCATCTCTTTCTTCTCCCAATGTCTCCCCTTTCCAACTCCCTTCTGTGTTAGGGCCATTTTTGTGGGCTGCCACCGGGTGAGGCCCTGCACCACTGGAAGGGCCCGGGAAAGGGGTGCGAAGAGGGCCAGATAGAATTTGGTAGGCCGTATTTTACCCAACCAGGCTTGAGGTCTGTATTGGGAGAGACAGAGTACATACATTTTGGGACTTAAGAGCTGAAAGCCACATCACCCCCAGAACCAATGTGAATTTAATGTTCGTATCCACGCAGGCCACTGCTTTTATTAAAAGTCACTGGGGTTAAATCCCAATTGAAATGCTTCAAATTAGAGAAACTCATTCTACATTTAAAGGTGTTGGCCTTTCAGCCTCCAACTTTAAAGATCATATACATAATAAAAAGCAATACAAAGGAATGTATTTTTATATGAAGTAAACATATTGCCATAATAATATAAAACTATTAACAATACTTAAAATATTTTAAATACCATTTTCTTTATTATTGTAAATTCCGTGGTCCATGTAATTTTTTTTATAGAAAAATCTGTTTCAGGAAAAAATAAGTTATTTATGTAACCAATATTATAAGTGCAGGTTAGTCTGCTTGTGCCAAACACGGGCGGCACATTCAGTAAGAGTACAGGAGGGCAGCATACTACAGAGAAAGAAGTGCTAGAAGGGTTTTGTTTTTTTAAACTGGAGGGAGGGAGGCTCAGGGGAAATGTAAGTACTTCTTTCTGGAAAGGGTGGTGGATTCATGAACCAGCCACTCAGCAGAGGTGGTACAGGCTAATAGAGTAAGGGAGTGTGTGGGATAGACACAAGGCTATCCTAAATATGAGAGAAACCAAAGGATTTAATAGGGTCTGAGATTTCACAATGGATCGGTTGACTGGGTCAGCCAAATGTGCCGTTAATTGCCGCCTGTTTCACGGAGGTACCTTCATGCTACTCACATGCTACTCACATGATAATGGTGGTGTTTAATACGGACCTAATTATTTAATGAGACAGTACTTTACATCCTGGACCGCTGACCATAAATTTGAATGTGACAAAAAAACTGATTAGTATTTCCTGGATAAACAGCATCCTCACCCCGAGTATTTGATCTTTTCATCGTTTTTCGTTTCCTCCATTTGTAATGGACATAGTTGGTGGTATAAATACCATAACATACAGTATATACAATGTATCCAAGTAGAGATATTAAACGGACATATATTTCTCTTCACATCCACAAAGGAGTTGGTTTAAGGGAACGAGTTCTGAAACCACGTGTATGTTTTTGTTTTAGGGCAAATTGGCGAGTGAGCAGCACATCAGGGAGCTGTGTGGGGGAATGATCAGTGGTAAGTTTAAAGAGTTTTTGCATTGGAAGCTTCATAAGTCCCTATGTTATATATTTATCATTGTTTTTTTCATAAATGTGTCTGCAGCAAAGTGTGAGACAAAATACAATAATATAGTATATGATAATAGGAGGTAAAGGAATTTAGTTGCTTGGGATAGACAAGAAGGTATCATAAATCTGAAAGTAACCCAAGCATCGAACTGGTTCAGATGTTTCACATTAAATAGGAAACTGGGTAATTTAGGTGGGCTAAGTTCTTCTTATTTGCTGTCAAATTCTGTTACAATAAACTACCACTATATTACCAAGTTTAAATATACGGTTACAATAACTAGGTCCTTGTTGCAACTTGGTGAACATCTAAAAGGACAATTGATCGTCGGTCTTCTAGAATCCTCTTGGCACTATTTTTCTGAGCAACTGCAACCACACAGGAATAAAGACGTCACACAAGGTCACTGAATGGAAATGTCCATTGCAAAAAGTGAACACCATTTCATGTTTATTCCTACCTATCAGGCAGATCCCAACATGTGTCTATCTCGGGGTCTAACTCCAACCCCCTGGATATCACCTGTGGGTGTCCCGCAAGGTTCTGTTCTGGGGCCCCTACTAGTCTCAGTGTTCATCAATGATCTTCCTACAGCTTATAAGGGAGTCTCAATACACATGTATGCAGATGACTCAATCTTATATGCACACAGCCATAGCCTCTCCGACCTCGAACACATACTTCAGTCTGACTTTTTGAGTCTCGAAAATTGGATTTCCCAAAACAAACTGTTTTAAAACACTGACAAGACTGTAACAATGGTATTTGGGACCAAGACTCAATTTTGAAAGCTTCCAGTGACTGAGCTCCAGATCAGAAGCAACGCTAACACCGCCCGAACTCCTGTTACTAGTTTTTAAATACTTGGGCATATGGTTTGACTCCCACTTAACATTCGGGATGCACATTGATACCCTGACATCCAAAACCTATGCCAAACTAGGTGTACTTTACAAGAACAAATCCTCCCTAAGTCTGCTGGTCAGAAAGCGTATCGCACAGCAAATGCTAATGCCAATTATACTACAGCTCGGTACCCCAAACCCACCGTAGCAAACTTGACACACTCTACAATTCTATATGCCGTTTTGTTCTCCAATGCAACTACAACACACATCACTGCGAAATGATCAAGGAACTAGATTGGTCATCATTTGAGTCTAGGCGCAAAGTTCATCTTTCCTGCCTTGCCTTCAAATACAAGGCAAGCTACCCATCTATCTGAACAAGCTCCTCACCCCTACCACATGAAGCACTTATCTGAGATCTGACTCCAAGATTGTTCATGGTCCCAAGGTTCAGCAAAGTTTCCGGCCGCTCCTCCTTCTCTTACCGTGCACCCCAAAACTGGAACAATCTACCGGAGACTCTCACAGCCGCCACCAGTTTAATTCTTTCAAAACTAAAGCAGTCTCACATTTTAATCTGGTCTGTAACTGTTACATACTGTACACGTATAATATATATTATCTGTAACTTTGCATGCTATGTCTTGTATATAATGTATAACCTGTTCCCTTATGTAACTATGTAATGTAACCATGTATTATTTGTTATCTTAACTCTATGCCCAGGACATACTTGAAAACGAGAGGTAACTCTCAATGTATTGCTTCCTGGTAAAACATTTTTATAAATAAATAAAATGTTTTTTTCTTCTCAAGATCAAATTGCACAACTGGCCGCTAACCTCAGGCGACCCCTGGCTCCAGGGTTAATTGGTCGCCCAGGCCCTGCAGGACCCCCGGGACCCTCTGGCGTTTCTGGAACTTTAGGACACCCTGGGGCTCGTGGCCCTCCAGGATATAGAGGGCCAACTGGGGAGCTGGGAGATCCTGGCTCAAGAGGTGAGGCTGGACTTCTGAGTGTCACTCCAAATGCATGTCTGGGACCCCTCTAGTGTATTTCTGTACGCATGGGGCTAATCTTTGTGGAGAACAGACGGTGTGCGCCCCCCATACAGGCAGAGCTGTCAGCCACCACTCTGCCCAGACATTGTGCTACACAAGGCTTTCTATGCGAGCAAAGCTGTGACTGACAGCTCTGGGGAGGGTGCATGCAGTGGTCCCTCCAGTGGCATGCCTGTGTACTCGTATTATATTTATCCATACCTATGGTTGTGCAATATACCGGTATGATCGTAATACCGCGATGACAACATCTGACGGTATGTCGAAGGAGATAAATTATTAGTGCGGTATCACTATGGTGTTGAAGTGTGGGGGTGAGAGGAGCACCTTTGCAGTTGCTATGGAGTGTCTCACTGAGCTGCAGACTGACACGCTGCTCTCACTTCCTGCGGGCCCACTGCAGAGAGGGAGGGGGAGAAGCGTCTGACAGCTGTGTGGTCCGCATGTGCAGCATGAAAGATCACAACCCTTCCTCACTAGCTCTTAATCCCTTCACCCTCCCTCTGGGATTCATACCCGCCCCCCCCCCCCCTGGTTCTCCCCCCCCCCCTACCCCCCCCCTCCCCCCCCCCCCCCCTAAGGACTATTAACCCTACCCCCCCTGGGACTTGACCTCATCCCCCTTCTTATTTCCTACCCTGGGTCCCTTCACACCTTCCTCACTGGGACTCTTACACCCCTCTTCTTTTTCTATCTGTTAAAAATATATAAGTATTGTCAAAAAAAAGTTTTATGCATTTTTAACATTTTATAAATGAAATGTGTTTTTAAATGGAGGGACTATCTAAGGACCCTGTATTCTAGTAAATCTAAAGAAAATGTATTTATTTTGAGAACACTATTTAAATTTACTAGAACATTTTTGGACTTTTAAAAAAAATCAAATATTTATCGCTATAAATGTATTGTTATCGTGGGAGTTTTTCTGTTATCTTCCAACCCGATCCATACGCCACTTGGAATAAAAAATATTCTAAAGTTCTTAAAGGACTATTTTTACTCCATAGAAAAATATCTAGCACAACCTCTGGCAACTTTACAGCCACTAAAAATGCTGATCTGTCTGGCAACAAAGGGATTATGTTATGATGTATATGTGTTCTGCAGGAAAAATGTTGGATGGACCGACAGCTTCATAAAACCTTTCTTTATGTTCTAGGTGATCTGGGTTTCAAAGGAGACAAAGGAGGAATTGGAAGAGGTATTGATGGACCATTTGGTGACCAAGGAGAGCCAGGTATGTAATTTGTATAGAGGAGTAAAAGTTACAGAACAAAAACCAAGTTGAGCTGGTTCAGCAGGGCCGTCCTTCTCCCCCTCAATAGTCTCTCGGTCTGTGTCTCCCGATATCTCTTAACAAGAAGAGATGCAGTATTATGTATATACCCTTGGGAATGTGTTCTCCAGGTCACTCTACTACAGCATTACTTATTCAATATACAAACTGCATTCACGTATATATTCAATATTACATATATAGTATTCCCTCCCACCCTTTCACTTTATACACAAATATAGAAACAGAATTACAATGTAGTTGTAAATAAGACTAAACCAGCACAAATAATCTTAAATACAGTATAATGAACCCTCATTTGTATTCCAAACTAAAGCTATAAAGCATGAATTACATAGGATGACTTTTGGCAGACCATGTTATTTATGCAACTAATCATCATTGTGAAAACTGAAGTAAGTGTTTGCTTTGCGCTTTCAGGAGCACAGGGAGTGCCTGGCACAAGCAGGGATGGCCGTGATGGTGCCTATGGTGAGCCTGGTTTCCCTGGCGAGCCTGGAAGAACAGGCACAGTGGGTGCTCAGGGGACACCAGGAATATGTGACACATCGGCCTGCCAAGGAGCCGTCTCAGGAGGAAAATCTGGTCAAAAAAAGTCATAAAGATCTCAGCGCACAAAGTAGAGAAGGAACTGAATACATCACTTAGTTGTACAAAACGACAAGACCCTCCTAGAAATATACGGTGAGGTGGTCCTTTTAAAAACAAAAATGAAGAGTGGAAAGTTACAGCATGAAGCAGCTCCATGAAACAGGAAAACATCTGATTAAAGTATCTGAAAAGTTGATTTTCATTTTTAAGTTTGTTATTTTTCCTGGTTCCCCATTTATTTGTTACCTGTTTGGAAAATTCCAATTCCCTGCTCTTTTTAGAATCTCCTTCAAAGTTTCCAAAGCTTGTGTTTTCTTGGGATGGTACTAACCCTTACTTGTATATCAATTTCCATGCGGTGCCTCCAATGTTCACCGATGCTCATGAATATTATTAAGCCTCTCGCAGTCTAATCTTGCAAGAGGAAAGTGTATATAGGATTTCCATGGGAGAGTATTTGTATATTTCCACCTTAACATCTTCACCCCCTAAGCATTAGGTTTTTGCACACTTTCTGTTTAAAAGAAAAAGCCGTGTGAATCTGGCATCCTGCAATTAAACAAAATTTCTAAGAAAACAAGTTAAGTACTGTATAATGTGTTGTAAAAATAAAACAAGTTTTTTTTAAAAAACAAAGAAACACTTGTTACGTCAAACATGTCATTTTTAGCACATTTTTCCGTTGGACAAATAAATGGCTGCAAACTTGTGAATATCCGTGATTTAAAATTAGTATTTATTTTGGTGACTTGTATGTACAATAAAACCTGTTGCATCATCTGTTGTAATAATTCAATAAAGCCACTTTCAGTACACAGAAAATAAAATGGTTTAAGACATTTCCAATTTATTAACTAAGAACATTTCATTTTAATAGGAAAATATATTGCGCCCAGGAATAGCCACATTGTTTTAAACATACCATACCTTAAATATCACCCCAAGGTTTTATATATGTAATCTTCATTAAAAAAAAAAAAAAAAAAAAATTTAAAACAGTGGATGGAGTTACACTAATATTCTTGTTTAGACGTGGAATTATTAAATAAATAAACAAACTATGGGAAATAATGCACTCCAAATTCAATAAAAAAAACAAACAAACAAACCTACTTGCTGTTGGCAGTCTAAATGTTTGTTTAGAAACAAAATAATTAAGAATGGTTAGCTATAAAGACACAAAATTACTATATATTGACTAAAATTGTACATCTGCCGGACTTTTAAAACATGGCACATACATGCTTTGAACTACTTCTGTAACAATAATGCCATTAAAGAGTTTTTTTAAACCAATAGCACTGCTACTATAGCCAACACAAGCTGAAGGCAGCCATGCCTCAATGTTATTTTACAAGCCATATCAAATTTGCATTTAATATCTATATATTATTTTTTAAGTCACTTTGTAACAATATTTGCAAATTAATGTTGTCCCACGGTTTCTGTTCTGTCAATACAATTTGAAACTTTGTTTTGCATATAATAATAATCACTATTCCAGTATATAACTATGTGCTGCTTCTATTATAACCTGTTCATATTTGCTTTACATTTTAAAAAGAACAAGTGTTGCAGCTTCAGCCCTAACCTTTAGTTGTAAGATGCTAACCCAGTACCCCCATTGGATATTTCCTGCAAATTGTAGTGTTCATCCCGTTACTTTCTTTCCATTGTGGAGCAGCTCTGAACACTATCCTGAGTTGGGCCTGTCCTCAACGCATCTGATCTTGTTACTTTTAATCTTCGTCCTGTTTTCCCACAAAATACGCTTTCGAATTCCTAAAAATCAGAGCGGATTGCCATTAAAAAAGCTGTAATATTGCAGTTCTTAACCATCAAGTGTGTGAGATTACAAGCTGCAGCAAGCCTCATACAGAGCATAAAAATGCATTGTTTGCTCAGTTTAGTCTCCAGATCGGTTATTCTAAATAACAAAACATGACGTGCAAGATAAGTGCCATTGTGTTATCTAGGATATGGATCATGCAGATCCCCATCTCTCCAAGGCCTCTATTCAATGTGCTGTGATGCCAATATTGCCTTGCTAGTGAAACATTAAGCCCCATCAAATCTATAAGTGGGTCTTATCAATTCATTAACAAGATATTATTATCTTGTATTATTAATAACTACTACCAGTTAATGAGCACATGCTAGGCACTGCAACAAGTCCATATAGAGAATATTTTGCTGCTTTTTGGCCACATTTCTTCATTAGATCTGTTACATCTGTATATTGGTGATGTAAGGATGGTAGACGCGTATTTACCTGTTTGAGGGAATCTCCGTGCCTTTCCTGTATATATTTGAGAAACGCAGTAGCCCATTGTAACGTTGTTGCTTTATCAGTCTCGGCGTTACAAAATGGAACTAAATGGTTTAATTCATCACAACAAATTCTTATTCTGCGCCTGCAGTCAGAATGGGTAAATGTCAGTGACACGAATCCTGCAGAGAATCGGGAAGCTGCAATCCTATTATTCTCTTACCAAACCTCAGCACCCTTCAAATGATTGCCTAAATCTGACATTTTCACACTGATGACATAAAACTATTTGGTAATGGTGTTCTGGTTGAGCCAATATTTGTTCCAATGGATTTTAAATGTCTATAACCAATACAGCATATTTTCACAAAAATATATATTTTTCAGTAATAAACGTGTGTTTTCCTTATTGACCACACCACCCCCCCCCCCCCTGCATCAAACATGCCCTGAGTCCGGCTATTCCTTTCCTGCTCAGAACGTTTTAGTGATGTCGTCATTACACACAAAATTAAATCTAATATGATAAGAAAGAACAAAGTCTTTTAACTTAAAGGAGCACTCATGGCGACACCTTTTGTTTGAAAAAAATAAATAAAAATGGGTTTGAAGCAGGGGGTCTTCAGAACTAAAACGGGGTTTATTGTTCCGGAGACCCCCTGCTTACCAAGATCCTTACTTTGGAAGGGGGTGCCGGTATCTCTGCAGTTTAAATGTCCCGCGTCATGTTGGCCAACAGCCGCAAGGAATGACGTCACAGCTTCCGATTGCCCTGCAGGAAGCTGGGACATTTAAACGTGCCATATTAATAGCCCCGTCTGGGCTGCTACTAGCACGTCCTTCCGAGGTAAGGATCTCGGGAAGCAGGTGGTCCCTGGAGCTGAAATGATCGTGGTTCCACTCTGGAGACCCCCCTGCGTCAGACGTATAGGTTTGAAGCAGGGGGTCTTCGTAGCTGAACCACGTTAATATCAGCTCTGGGGACCCCCTGCTTTTCGAGATATTTACCTCAGTAGGGGGTGCCGATATCTATCCCTGCAGATAGCAGCTTTGACTGGGCTTGGTGGGGCTATCGCCTACATGACATTTAACGCCGCTAATAGGAAGCCGTGATGTAATTTCTTGTGGCTTCCTATTGGCCCTCGGGACCGGGACATTTAAGCTAAAACTGCATAGATAGCGGCACCCCCTACGGAGGTTTAAGTATCTCTGGAAACAGGGAATCCCAGGAGCTGAAATTAACGCAGTTCCTCTCCGGAGACCCCCTGCTTCAATCAGATCACTCTTCTCTCTTTTTTTAAAGAGAAGGGAAAGCAGGATTACTGCTTTAACAACCACCCCAGGTTCCCGAGTACAAGGCTGTGTATACATCACTGCTCCTTCTGATATTTCATTATTTTTTTTAATTTTTTTTAAAGTCTCACCGACCCAAACGTGTTAAATGGTCTTGAAAACCGTAAATACCCGACTTTCACTTACCCTCTACCTGCACACATTTATAACCGTTTCCACAAGTTAACATGATGTATGTTTTGCCTACCACTGCATTGTATCATCACTACTGTCCATGTTAATCTAACACCGTAAGAAAACACCTCGCCCCCCTCCCCCCATTATAACCACCTATATAGGCATCAATTACTTCCTCTCCTCACCTTCTCTCTCTCTCCATTCGGTTATGCTTTTCCCTTCGCTGAGAGGAGCCTCCCTGCTGCCCGCCTTGGGACGGGTCACTCACGTGTGGCTGTGAGGATGGCCACGCAGCCGCAGCTCCCTGGTTTTGTGCATCGCCTACGTTTTGAATGTTGCTAAGTGCTCTACGTTCTACACTTGTGTCCAGCTGGCGTAGGCGACTGCGGCTTCTTTTGTTCACCGCTTGTTTGCATAATGCTTCTTTGCAAGACAGGAAAAGTATATTGTAAGAAAGGAACGGTTTGCCACGTGCTATTAATGCAAGAGAAAGTTACTACTTGAACTTTCCAATGCCGGTTAAGTTATAATTCTTCTAGCTCAAGAGCAGTTTAAAACACACGGAATCGCAAACATTCAAACTTTTCCCTCTCATCCTTCATGACATAATAAACAGATAATTATATGCAATGTGATTGCTATAACTAGAAACGGACAATGTGGGAATAGGGTCAACTTCAGAATGTAATTGTAATGCAGATCTCACCTCCCACCTTAATCCAGACCTGCTCAGGTAAAGTTTTATTCCGAGCCCCTAAAGTTTGTTTCGTTGATTCAATTTCCTGCTGATAGCAAAAGGAAAACGTTCTTGGCAATGTTATTTCTTGGAGCTTGGCTGCCTCTAACAAAGGGCAAGAGCCTCCAGAAGTCGGATAGAGATTCCCAGAGGAACTTGTCTGAAAAGGAAAAGACGCGTCACCAATTTCTTGCAATGGCTTGTGACTAAAGTGCTTCAAATCCATTTGCTACTGGTGGGGTACAGATCACAAGCATTCCTTTCTTACCTGTGTTTCAGAGGAATTACCACTTCCAGAAGAACAGGCATTTGTTGTAAAAAATGGATATGTAAACTGAAGTGCAGTTGTGGCTCCTGCGGCTTTATTTTTCACCAACGTTGTGCGCTTGCTCTGCTGTTGGTGTAACGGCACACCCATGAGCTCTGGAGAATGGCGGATAAGTGTCACCAGACTGTGATATCAAGATAAAAACACAACTGTTAAAAGCCCCGTAAATCATTTTTACATCACAGCATTAAGTCAAAGCAGTTGGGCATCGAAATGTTTGAGCTGAAAGCATCTACACTGGTCGGGATTTTAACTCCACCGTAAAAGGAGAGACAAATGTTCGTTTTACGGTGTGGTTATAGTGTATGATGAAACTTGTGTAGAATTAAAAGTACAATTAGAAAGAAAATGGGACGGAGATGGAAGATACTTATGTGAGGTTTGTATTATAGTATAGGTGACATTTTGATCAGACTGAAAGTTTAATTTGGGGAGATTGCTAACATTTAGATGAAACTACAAGCGATTGCAAGTGTTTCTTCCCATTTCATTTAGTCAGAAAATATATTTCTTATAAATGTTTGTGAAATATATGAATGGATTGGTGTTAAACAGTTATAGCTTTTGGCCTTTTCAAACAAACACGGTTCATAATTCTGAATAAGGTTGGAAATCATTAAGTCTATGAAATAATAGTGAAGCAAAGGGATATTTATTATAGCTCAGATTTCTAAGGCACATTTCATTATGGCTCAAATTCCTACATCACTAAAGATCTCTGCCATTTCATCAATCTTTCCTTATGATGAGGAATATGAGCCAGTATTTTGGTAACAATTGCTCTCTCCGAGTAAGTCATTGAACTGGAACCGTTCATAAACTGCACAACACATGGTAAGGACGTATTCTGGAAATAAAAAGATGAGTAAGCAGCGCACTTGTTCAGGGTGACTCCTCCAGACTCCTGTGGCTCTTGACACCTGGGCATTTCTGACTGGATACTGTTAAACCTGTCCTCCAGCCGAACACGAACGGCAGATTTAGATCTGGGCTCGCAAACTGATGCAACATTCTCATTTTCTTTATTGTTCCCGCCGGCATCGTTAGCATGTTTCACTCTCACAACGGTGGTCCCAGAGGAATCCCCAGCTCCGTTACCAGGAGTCTTCTCGGCTTGATTCCCACTGTTTACAGGCAGACTGGACTCACTCAGCAGCAGCATCCTCAGCTCTTGAAAGTCTATGTGACCCAGAGACTGGTTGGAACCCACTATATTGCCCTCTGAAGCCACAGTTGACTGGCATATCACAGGGTGGACAGTCTGGCCCCCTGCAGTGCTGGCTGAGAAGCTGGCCTGGTTTATGTTGGTGG
Source organism: Ascaphus truei (assembly GCA_036426205.1). Classification (NCBI taxonomy): domain Eukaryota; kingdom Metazoa; phylum Chordata; class Amphibia; order Anura; family Ascaphidae; genus Ascaphus; species Ascaphus truei. The sequence continues at coordinate 2,662,494 of CM071587.1, forward strand.
TCTGATACTGAGGAAGATTTGAAGGGTTACTGGCTGTGAAAAAAGCAGAGTTTAATCTGGTTTCCATTTCTCCCTCATTGGCTTGAGCCTCCATGTGTGAATAGAGTATGTGTTGGAGCTGGGTGTACTCTATTTCAGTCATCTCTACTAGGTTGAGGTCAGTGGTGGTAAAACTCAGGGCCTGCTCATTGAACATAGCCTCGCTAGAGCCTCCAGATCCCGTGGGAGGTGAAGGGTCTGTGGACACGGCCTGCTGGGTAGATGTCTTGGGCTGTGCTTGTGTAGATGCAGACATCACGTCATCAGAGAAGAGATTCACCAATGGGTTGTACTAATAACAGCCCACAAAAGTATTAAAATACAGCAGCAACACAAGTGGTCTCTGTAAGTGTTAATGTGGGAGTCACTGTATCCAATGCACAATGATAATCACAAACAGCAGTCTTCAAATGTCAAGCATCAAATGCTATACAATTGGCAGTTAATTGTACTAATGGAGAGCCTAATCCACAAATAAGTAGATTTACCAATGCCAAATATCAGGAAAGAACATGCTCTTTACATTAAATAGATCTGCCAGGGGGGACATCAATAAAATACTTTGCCAAAAGGTTAATTCAGAGAAGTATAGGCATAAAATATCCTAAAGAGGCAGAAGATATTAGCGAGTCTACAAGAGAAACGTCTAATGAGGCAACATAGGAATATTAAATACAAATATCTGAAGAGGAGAATTGATTATAACACAGTATGATACTGTTGGGTGGCATGGCGGAGTGGAGAGGAGCACCGCCAATAAATACAAAAATACATTTTTAAGGGGGGTCAGACACCAGCCAGAGGCTCACAGGAAGGAGATAGGGGGGATCAGACTCCAGCCAGAGGCTCACAGGGAGGAGATAAGAGGTCCAACTCCAAGCAGAGGCTCACAGGGAGGAGATAGGGGGGTCAGACACCAGCCAGAGGCTCACAGTGAGGAGATGGCTCACAGGGAGGAGATAGGGGGGTCAGACTCCAGCCTGAGGCTCACAGGGAGGAGATAGGGGGGAGGGGTGGAGAGGGGGCCCTAGGCCATTAAACAGGAAATAAACAAGTTTCAAGAGAACAGCAATGGGGAAGTGACAGAGATGATAGTAACACCGGAGCCAATCACAGCCACCACTTCGAGATGGAATCTATGCGGGGGCCACCCTGCGCAGGGCTCCGCAGGGGAGGAGTCTGCAAACCGCTCCCCGCCTCGCGCCCAACGGCCCGCGAGCGACGTCACGGGGGTAGGCAGGTGGACAAGTGCCCTCGCGCCTCCCCAGCGCGCGTCAGGCGGATTTCCCGTCCTCGCGCCTCACCAGCGGGATTCCCGCCCTCGAGCCTCCCCAGCGGGATTCCCGCCCTCGCGCTTCCAGGAATCACCTCAGCAATCCCTTCTCCCCTCCCCCCAGCAGAAGGCGGCAACGCACTTTACACCACGCACGTCGGGGAGCAGAGGGCATTCACCCGCCGCCGACTTGTGGTAAGCATAAGCACGGACATCCGCGAAAAGAGAGGGACGTCGATAGGTATATGGAGGAGGCCGGTATTCCAAGGATGCGGCCGCCTAGCTGTCTTGAGGCGGAAAATTCAAACCGAGCGTCAACAGCCGTCGCGGTCACGCGCCTCCTGTGTATCACGTGTCCCGGCCAGCAGGTAACGTAATGCCACTTCCTGCCTGCAAAGTGACCACGCTGCTTCCTGGTTGAAAAGTTGCATTTCCCATTTCTGGACAGACGTTGCACCGTATAGTGGTGCTGAGTACTACTCGATGTGAATGTCTTGTTCTCTTCCCCTCACTATGTTCTGGAAATAAACCAATAAAGGATTAAACCAGGGTGTCTGCACTGTGTCCTACGCGTCATTACTCTAAGGGCTGGACCCCGCTGGCTACTGCAGCGCCCGCTGTGGCGGACGCTGCAGGGACGAGAGCCCTCCCCTCAATGGCGCCGGGCCCGCTGCGAGGGGGGGCCGCAGCGCTGTGGCGCGTGTTGCTCCTGCTCTCAATTTGACTCGCTACGGAGCGCTAAGCCACGCCACCCAGCGGTTAAGCCAATGAGGGCGAACCTGCCGGGTGACGTCATGGCCACGCCTAAGGCTGAGGCCCCAGGACCTCCGGGTGGGTGGTGGGGGCGTGGCGAGGGAGTGATGGGGGCGCAGCCATGACATCACCCAGCAGGTCCCAGTGCGTTCAGGCGTGCGCTGTGCGCACAAGCACCGCCCCCTAATCTATCCGGGCCAAGTACATTTAGCAGCTGCGCTGTACTGCAAGTTTTCTCACATACAATTTTTTTGTATGTGGAACTTGCGACGCCCCCGCCGGCGGTTCAGCCAATGAGGGCGAACCAGCTGCATGAGGTCATGGCCACGCCCCCGCAAAACCCCCACCACGCCCCTCCCATCGCAAACTCCCTCTCTCAGAGGACGCAATCTGCAGTGAAGCGCCGGGCGCACGTGCTACAGAACGCACTGGGATCGCAGCCTTAGTGGTGCTCAAAGCATGCGTGGCGGGTGTCCTGCGTCTGCTCGCGTGCGGAGGGGGGACGGCATTGCTGAATATTCAGCGAGTGGGAAAGTATAACAATTTTATTTACCTAAGAGCATCACGTGTGTGCACACGCATACCCGCGTGAGCGGGGACTTTATATATATATATATATATATAGAGTCACCTCGCCAAGCACCGACCGCTCAGCGCTAGCGGGGCCGCAGCCTTAGGCTGGGGCCATGGTACTGCGCACGCTGAGCTAACAGATTGCGTTAAGGCAGTGATCGCGTCCATGCAGTGTGCGGGCGAAAGCGGGCGCGTGTTGCGCAAGACATCAGTTCAAACTGATATCTTGGCGCGACAGGCCGGTCACATGAGTGGTTCGCCCGAGGACGAACAAGCTCCGTGACGCCCCTTCCACCATGGCCAGGTAAGCGCCCGCTCACTGACGCACCATGGCCCCTGCCTTATAAACCGCACCAGACACTTACTGTGTTATCTCTCCCATGGATGTACTGTAACAACACTGCTGCTCTTCCCAAGGCCTCTCATGTGGTCGCTCCATTGCACTACACTGGTTATTATTTTAGATCTATATTAAAGCCCACCATTGCTATGTGTATGATGTATTTACAGTACGTAAACATTCAATACATATTTGCAACACAAAATCATTGAAATTCACAAAAATATATGTATATGTCTGCCTTAAATCTGCATTTAGATGTTTCCCTAAACCAGCAATACTCTATATATAATCCTGTGGGGAGGCCAGTATTGCTCTACATATCATAGACGTTACAATTTTGATGAGAGCATCACATTTCTCATTTAAAAAACGTTTGTGTTGCAAAACCAATGATGCACAGTGGAAAGTTGTGATCAACCCTCAGCTTCTTTAAACACCGCATTAATAATATTTCTGAAATAAGTCGGGAGTAACAGATGTAGATATTTATTCTACTTACAAAAACAAAACTGAAGTTCTTACAATTTTAATGTACAGTGATGTTTTGCAATATAAAATACAATTTACAGAAACATCAAGTAACCCTTAAACAAACACTTTGTTTTTGCATACCATAATGTAGGTTTTCAACTGAGGAATATTTTTAAAAATTACAACTTGTATGCATCCAATTTCCTCCTCTCTATTTTAAGTTTGTCTACAAAAGTCAGCGACTGATATGCAAAGTTCACAACATACAGTAGTTTCTATGTTACATATCACTTGTAATTGTACATTTCATGAGTGCTGTATTCCAATGGGAAAGTTGCATTAAATACTAACGAATACAAGCTGAGATTTATTTATGCTAAACTGTAATTTGACCATTTACAAACAAAGGGGGGAAAAAAAAAAAAAAAAAAAAAAAACATTGGTCACCTTCTCAGAAATGTGTTTCACATTAAAAGGTGATCTCGTGTTTGTGGAAATTAATAATGTAGTTCAAAAATAATTTAGAACCATAAAGTGAAAATCAAAGCACTGTAGCATTCTCAGTGTAAATTATATCGTTATTGATCTTTGCCATGAGTGCTTTATCTGGATTCAAAAACATTGTTTTATTTTTTTGCACCCATTCACTTTTGGTGCAGCTTGGGGGGGGGGGGGGGGGAAGATCCATTTGTCATAAAAGTACCCTACAACATTAAAATAAAGCACTTTTATAGTATAATTTTTCAAAAGAAGAGCTTGTTTAGTTTCTAACTTAATTTATATTCATATTTTGCTATTCCCCCCCCTTTCTTAACCGTTTTTAATACACACAATATATTTTACTGTATGTAATAATGCTCAACAGATGACAATACTTTGCTTGTAATTAAATGTGCTACAGACTCCTTTACCATGTATGTACTTTATAATCTACAGGTTAAACGTAGATGTTTTCAGTGTACGGCTCTTCTAATTTGAGCTGAAATTCCCTTATAAAAATGACAATATATTATCAAGTTACTGGAAAACAACTATAAATTCTTTTGTAAAAAGCAATATGCTCTCCACAGATATTCCGTTACTAAATTACAAATGTAAATTTTACGGACAGTAGGTAAATCAGTACAAAAACAAAACAAAAAAAGAACCTTGAAGTGGGGTCAGCATGTTAAAGGTATGAATTTGTGAAGGGATTATGAAAAGGGAAAAAATCCACACCAGTCCACAATTATGCTATTTTCATAGTAGCATCCAATAGTCCATTGATGCTCTTTATAAAAACAGAAATGTACAAACATCAAAAGAAAACAAAGTCTTTTAGAAGGAATTTTTTCCTGTAAAATAAAATTAGAATATATACAAAAGGTACAACTCCTTCCACACATTTTTGTATTTTCCGCTTTTAAAAAGTCAGTGTTCTACAATACGTGGTTAACACGTTTGCTATGTCTGTTTAGAAGGAACGGATTCTGTTGATACGGACTTGGAAGATTCCTTTGATCGTTCAGATTTTAAGTCTTTGTTGCTCTCTTTGCTTTTACTTCGATCTGTGCGATCTTTTCCTCTCTCTCTGTCACGGTCTCTATCCTTTTCCCGTTCTCTTGCTCTATCACGATCTCTGTCTCTCTCCCGGTCCTTGTCCCAGTCTCTA
>CM071587.1:2667790-2701740 GCA_036426205.1 Ascaphus truei
TCTCTGTCTCTCTCCCGGTCCTTGTCCCCGTCTCTATCACGATCTCTCTCCCGGTCCTTGTCCCCATCTCTATCACGATCTCTGTCTCTCTCCCGGTCCTTGTCTCTGTCCCTATCCCTATCGCGGTCTCTATCTCTGCTTCTAGATCTGTCCCTGTCCCGGCGCTTGTGTGTGTCTCTTTCTCTCTCTCGGTTTCTTTCTCTATCTCTGTCTCTATTCTTTTCCCTGTCTCTCTCTCTATCCCTTTCCCTGTCCCTCTCTCTGTCTCTATCCCTATCTCTCTCTTTGTCTCTATCCCTATCCCGTTCCTTATCCCGGTCACGGTCTCTGTTCCTCTCCCATTCTTTTTTTTCTGATTCTTTTTCTTTGTTTCCATCTCTATCTCTGTTTTTATCCCACTCTCGACTGGGTTCTTTTGGCCTTTGTCGTTCCCAATCTTTATTTTTCTCCCAACTTCTTTCTCTTTCTCTATTCCAGTTCTTGCCTCTCTCTCTATCCCATGGTCCGTCAAGGTCTCTTTCCCTTTGTCTTTCATCAAACCCTCGGCTTGGTACATTTTCAGATGGATGTCGTTCAGGCTGGTCAAATTTCTCATTACGTCCTTCATATCGCTCTCTTGGCCTTCCTTCAAAGGTTTGACTTCTGTGGTCTTTACTTTGTCTAAATTCATTTGGTACCCAATGTTCTTCTGGCTCTGGCCTCTGATCTGTATAATTTTTAATCGAATCTGGTGGTGTAACTTTGTCCCAACCTTTGTTCCTATGTGGTGGAGGATGACTCGGAATTTCAAGCAGAGGACGAGGCTGAGGTTTTATACCTTGTGGAGGTTGTTCAGAAAATCTAGAAGGTGCAGGTCCGCATTGTCCTCCAAACTGATGTGGTGCTGGGCCTCTTTGGTTAGAAAACATGGGTGGTGGGCTTATTCTTTGATCCTTAAACTGGTGTGATGGAGGTCCCCTTGGCCCTGTAAAGTGACCTGGCACTGGGCCTCTCATACCTTCAAAATCATTTTGGTATGGTCCTTGTGGGCCCCCAAAATGGCTAGGTCCTGGCCCTCCAAACTGAGGTTGCATTGGACCTCCTCTATTACCTTTAAATTGAGATGGTGGTGGTCTCCTTGGTCCACCAAAGTTAAATTGTTGTCCTCTGTTTCCCATAAAGTGAGCTGGTCCTGGTCCTCTTGGTCCATCGAACAGAGGTGGGACATCACCCATGCCATCAAAATGGGGACCACTTTGGTTGTCTAATCTAGGAGGTGACTGTTCTCTTTGACCAGTAAAATGAGGGAGAGGCCCTTTGTCTCCAAATGGAGGAGGCGGTCCATATTGTCCATGCAACAAAGCCATAGGTCCCTTTTGGTCTCCAAAACGATCAGATGGTGGCCCTCTTTGCCCATCCATATTAGGTAGTGCCCTCTTTGCCCACAGATTATGTGGGTGGCCCTCTTTGCCCATCCATATTGGTGGTGGCTCTTTGCCCATCCATATAGGTGTGGCCCTTGTCGCCATCCAGATTATGTGGTGGCCCTCTTTGCCAATCAGATTATGTGGTGGCCCTCTTTTGCCCATCCAGATTATGTGGGGGCCCTCTTTGCCCATCCATATTAGGTGGTGGTCCTCTTTGCCCATCCATATTAGGTAGTGGCCCTCTTTGCCCATCCAGATTATGTGGTGGCCCTCTTTGCCCATCCAGATTATGTGGTGGCCCTCTTTGCCCATCCAGATTAGGTGGTGGCCCTCTTTGCCCATCCAGATTAGGCGGCGGCCCTCTTTGCCCATCCAGATTAGGCGACCCTCTTTGCCCAACCAGATGAGGTGGTGGCCCTCTTTGCCCATCCAGATTAGGTGGTGGCCCTCTTTGCCCATCCAGATTAGGTGGTGGCCCTCTTTGCCCATCCAGATTAGGTGGTGGCCCTCTTTGCCCATCCAGATTAGGTGGACAATTTTCATCAGAAAAAGAAGGTGGGGGCCTTGTCCCTGGGAAGTTGGGCATCTGTAGTGGTCTTGGGTCTCCAAATACAGTTGGCATTTCACTTTCATTTTGAAATTTGATTTGAGAAGGACCTCCAGTGGAACACAAAGGAAATGGTGGCCCACCCCTGTTGTCTTGCTGTAAAGGTAGCTCTTCCCTTTGTAAAGTAACTGGTTCATTTTGTTCTATAAATGGAGGTGCTTGCTTATTAATCTGATCTTTATGATGCAAAAACAGAGTTTTTTCAGGTTCAAAGCTACCTGGAGGCGTTTCTTGGGGTGGAAACATTGGTCCAGGAAAGGTAGCCCTTGTTTTTTGAGAATCAAAGTTTTGAGTTTCCTTTGCCCAAGTTGTTGCATGTGAACTAGAGATAGTCTGGCTTTCACTTTCTGCAGCATCAAAACTCTGTGGAAAAGGTGCACTTCCAGGTGTTGGTAGTAACACCTTACGAGAGGGCTTTAATACAGTTATAGGGTCTTCAGATTTACCAGACTCTGCAGTATCCAATGGAAGATGCCAAACTGCATCTTCAGGTTTTTTGTCTTTCACAATCTTTTCAGGAACCCCCTCATGTGGATTCTGATAACTGATTGTATTGTGTTCCAAATGAACCACAGGCTTTGCTACATCCTCTCTGCGTTTAGATGGTTTGTTTGTAATATCTTGCTTTTCCAAGGGAAAAGCCGGAGATTGTTTTTCACCTTGCAATAGAGGGTTAGAGACCTCTTTTTTCTCTGAAAGGATTATTTTTGATGCTGTTTGTCGAGGATCCCTAGCCTGTCTTGGGTCACGGTTTTGATTTATAATTTGATCTGAAGTTGCAGACACAGGCGACTTTCCTGTGCTTGGTTCTTGCTGAAACAACTCTGCTTTTGTTATAGATGATTTGGGAGGAGGCGACATCAAAGCATCAGACACAGAGAAGTGTGCCATGGAGACACCTACAGCTGCTCTTTGCTGTCTAAGAGCTTCTTCTTGCTCTTCCAGTTGTCTTTCTTGCTCTTCAATTTGCTTATTTAACTCTTCCAACATTTTTTGCTGTTCTACTAAGGATGATGAGTCAGAAACGGTGGACAAGTATTCTACTGATACTTCCATAGGTTTAACTTTATTACCAGTAGACATTTTATTGGGCAAATCTTCAATTGTCATTTTTGCTTCTTCTAATATAGTTTCATCTTCAGGGTCATAAGCCTCATCGTCATCATCTTCTAAAGTTTCACAAGGCTGTTCTGGCTCATAAGGTTTTTCATCATTAGTGATCATAGTAGTATCAAAAGCTCTTTCTGGGTCATATTCTTCCTCTGGGTCATAGGGTCTATCATCTTCCTCTTCTAAGGGTTTCTCTTTAGAGAACTGACCAAACTGCTGTACAATTGGGTCTATTAAAGGAATACGAACAATTCCCTTCTCCATAGTAGGCTCTTCATTTAATACACCGAGCATCTCTGTTTGGGGATCCGAAGAAGTCTTTTTTCCAAACAGTGTCTTTAGAATGTGCTCCAATGGCGTTGCAGTATTTAAGGAGGATGAAGCTGCAGAAGTTGAAGATGTAGCACTATCAGCTGTTGGTAATAAAGATTGAACTGATGTATTGATTGATGTACTCAAAAAACTGTCAGCTTTAGTAGATGCCGGTATGAGCACAGGAGGTGTAACCTTTCTAACTGGTTCTGGAGCAGGTGGGGGCGATCCTGGTGGAGTTGTACTTTTAATGGCTTCACTAGGGTATGGTTGATATTTTTGATATTTCTTCTCTGCCTGAGATGTTATAGGTCCTTTGGTGTAGTTTAATATGTCCATTTCCTCCTGAGTTGCAACTCTGATTCGCTTTTCTTCCACCTTTTCTGGCTCATTAGTAAAACGTTTGCTTCTCTGACAAATGACCAATCCCAAGATTAAGTTTGGGCGTGTCGATTCTAGGCCTAAAAAAGAATGAAAATACAGATTAAGAAAAATGCATTGGATTGCAAAATAAAGTCAGCACAGCATTGTTTTATATAGTTTTAAAAAATAATAATTGATGCAGCAGTGTATTAGGGCATATGCAGCTAACTCACAGAAGATGCTATTATATTATCAGTCATTTATTCCACTTTGTTAAAAGTAAATTGTTTGAGTTCTAAAATGTATTTGTAATTTTTTTTAGTTCCCAAAAGATTCTGATTACCTGCACCTTAAAAAACAAATATATATTCTATTTAGACTGCAATTCAAGTTAAAGTGTGTTTAGAATAGTGGAAGTGTATTACAATATATGCACTAATGGTCTCCTTTTCCAAATCAGAGATATACGATGTAGGACAAGGTTGAAAATCAACAATGAAACTACGTTTAATTTGCATGCATGAATGTTTGCAAGGAATAACACTAATTTAGACATGACTTCATTTTACAGATTAGCTTTACAGGGAGCCTTACTTACAGGTTTAGGTTAGAACTTTATAACATTCAATTTATTTATTTAATCCAAATCACTCCAACTCATCTTTTTAAATTAGCCAATAATGCTACAAAGAGTGGAAGACAGGTTGCAAACTAACATTACCAGAAGTGCAGATACTCACTATTATAGATGAAAATAATGTTTTCTTCCTATTTGGTTTCCAATTCTTTTGGCTAAAAGCAGCCCTACAATAATCTTTGTATAACTACTTTGATCATGGATGATTATAATTGAAATAAAGCAATGTGTCGCTACTCTCAAAGCAAATTTTTTGCCACAAGTTTTTACGCATCAGAAGATGAACAGAATTGAAAAAGAAATACCTTTTTTACATTTTTTTTTAAAATTAGGGTATTCTCATTGACAAGATTTGCTAGTAGTAAAGTGTGCATTACTAGCGGGAAATGTGCACTCAGCCACTCATGATTTGGGGTGCGATGACACCAAAGAATCAGACACTGAGAACTGCGCCACGGCGAGACAATTCCTCCAAATGTTTAAAATATACCTGCTGGACTATCATTATGTTTTAATTACTTTGCTTCTTGATGGATCTTTTGTTCTCAGCTGGAGAAAAACCAGCAAAACACTGGTTGAAGCAACTCATGCAGTACGTATTAACATTGAAAGAAGATGAATATTTTTACAGCAGGGGTGCTCAACCCGTCCTCAAGACCCCCCCAACATTTCCGGTTTTAAGGATAACCTTTCTTCAGCACAGGTGACTCAGTCTTTGACTGAGCGACTGATTGAGCCGCCTGTGCTGAAGCTAGGATATCCTTAAAACCAGACTTGTTGGGCGGGGGTGGGGGGAGGGGGTCTTGACGACTGGAGTTGAGCCCCCCTGGATTACAGTACAATATACACACATACCAGGTTTGGAATAAGTGTGCTGCCTCTATTTTTCCAATAGCCCCAGGTTATGCTTCTTTCTTTAAAAAAAATCCAATTGGGGTTTGGAGTTAAATAGCTGAACATTAAATGTCAGATTTTATAAACAGGTTCTACCGTGTTCATAAAAATAATAAACAGGCTTTTCCAGGATGGTTTTCTCATCAATGTCTTCTTGATTCTTCTGGTGTTGCTGGGAAGTTCTTCCTATTCACATTTTGTTAATGAATAATGATTTCGTCTTACATTAGTGTTCATCAAGAACCTCCAACAGGTCAGGCTTTAAGAATATCCCAGCTTCAACACAGGCGGAGTCTTCTGGGATATCCTTAAAACCTGACCTGTTGGGAGGTCGCGAGGACTGGGGTTGAGCACCCCTGGTATACTCGAACCCCCTTCTCGGCTCAAAAAGGTGTCCCAACTTTCGTTAAAGGTTATTGCTTTTGTGCGCAGCTGTATGAAATGTAGGTATTTGATGCCAAGAAGACAATGACCACTTTTCAGAAAACATTTTTATTATTATTTTTTTTTGTAAAGAAAAGGGATTAAGAAGATGAAAAACGCAAGGAGCACATTTTCTTTAGCATTTTTTTTTGTAGGTTTACAACAATATTCAGAAATATATTGCAGTATGTACTTAGCAAATATTTACCTTCTCTGCTGGATCAGGGGCAGGCGGCCCAGCGATCCTCCCACAGCAAATATTACTAAACCTCGATCTCGGAAGACTCTGATAACATGCTGGTTTCTTTCACTTCTCCACAGATTACCATGTATTATTATATTTCACCATTATCATACTGTGACATTTATTTATAACTCCATATCCTGATATCTAAACATTTTTTGGGTATCTTCACAATTCCATGGGTCTCTGCTAATAGGATCTTTTCATTGGCTTTGAGTTTGTTAAGGTTTAAAATTATTCCTAAAGGATTTCCTGTCTAGAGTATCCTGCTTACCTGGTCCCTCAAAGGGTAACAGTTTGGATGGAATTGGATCCTTAGCACTTAATGGGATCAGATAGAGGTCCTTGATGTGCCTGTTATTGTTGGCCACGACTCCAAAGCGTCCACGGCTACTAAAATAGGAGTAGAGGGATACATATGCCACCTCCTCCTCTTCTGTGGCAGGGTGGAAGCGGATCAGACACAGCTCCTGCAAAAACAAGCACGCACAAGATAACGGGGGGTGTTGTGAAAACAAAGTCCTACAAACAGCGATGTACTTACTGCTCCAATATCATTTATGTCAATCAAATCCTATTGGCCATTGTAATAATACGAAAACTATGTTAAAATTTTAGTTTTGCACTCACTGTGATCTTTAAATGTATACATGTCAATAACATGAGTCTAAATCTTTTAATGCAAGTGTTTTGTTGTTGTTGCGTTACATGTAATAATCATTAAGCAAGCAATAGGCATCGTTTCATACCCCTTTTCCCCACAGTAGCCAAGAGGAGTTGACTATTGGGAAGATTGTGTTACCCCCACAATGAATTTCCTTTTAATAATGGTGTAGTAATAGTGCATGATTGGGAAGACTTTCTATGCATCTTATTTCCCTATAATGCTGCAGTTACTCATGGGCATGGCTGTCCCAGTGGGCGAGATATACGAGCCTCCATTAGTACCTTTGACAATGAGGATTTGAGTTTGCCGACATAATCCCACACGGTCTTCGGTGAGATCCTTCCACCTATGTGAATCGTGTCCGGTAAATCCTAGGCGAGAAATATTGGACGATTAATTACTATTGAAAAAGATAAACCGAAAATGTAATTTGTGAGGAAGACATGGATTGATAAAAATGGCTATGGCCCATATTCCCTAAGTGGTGCTATGCCATAACGCAGCACATCCAGGCTCATTCAAGTGAAAGGGCTACCAGGACACACCTTGTACCAGATGTCTTTGCATCTGTTTGGTAAATATGGGTATGTCTTAACAGTGAAGCTGCCTCCTTGGCAATGGCCACTATCCTATACCAGAACTCTTTCTCACGACACTGCATAGTAATGTACATTTACCAACAGGTTCATTTTGTGCCGTTTGTGTCATTTCCCACGTAATCTGAACAGAGTGGAATGAAAAACTACGGCAGAGATGAAGACTTTATGTACAGTTCTTTCCAAGGAGATACTTGGCTTTACAATAATCACGGACCTTAAATGTAACTTCTGTATGTGATCAAGCAGAAATATAATTTTTAATCTAGATATGTACTGGTCCCATTTCCAAATCAATTAATTTTTTATTTGGCGGTTTGTAGGCACACTATGGAACACCAGCGGTTCACTTCCGGTTTCATTTTAAAAAGTCGAAGGATCAAATTATTTATAAACATAAGTGTTTGAAATTGGACGATGGGAGATAACATGTAGCATTGTCTAACCTCATTCAGGTATTCAACAGACCCAGATACAGGGTATGCTTTTGTAACAAACTTGGCCACAGATTGCATGTTAATAAATCCTTTCCATATAGGACTGAGGCGTGAAAGAAAGAGGGATGTGTCTCCATCCTGGGTCGGTCGGATCTCTGGGACGCTGTAAAAATTAAACCAAAAAAAAAAAAGAGGGTCACAAAAAAACAACATCAAATCTTTTTGCCCAAGATGTACAGTACTAGTTTAAACAGCAAAACAAGTTATTTCAGATTTATCGTTGTTTTAATTAATGTCCCAATACCATATTTTCAGACACTACGCAAAGTAGACAATATAAAAAGCAAATGATGAAGTTAAACTGGTTATTGCGGTGCTCGCAACCAGACTTTAACAGTATTTAAAGAAACGAATCAATGATTAAAACATTTCCAGCTGGGTGTATTAGTTATCCATTGATTTGTAACTGTGATATAGGTCTCTGTATGATTGTGTTCTCAAACTCTCATTAGCAGTGATGCTGGGCTGCTCTGTTCTTGTGCCCTTTATCAGTAAGGCCTGAATTATTAGTATAATAAATAGATTATGAAAAATATTTAAAAAAAACAGGGTGGTGGTGATCTCCAAATAACTTTGAACCTGTAATTTTGGAATGAAAAGATCATGCACCTCATCTGTGATTAGAACCTAAATCCGTGTTAGAAATGCCCTCTAATGGTGTCTGTGTCTGCTGCTTTACTTGTGTGTAGACATTAATGGATAAAGCCAATGTATATTTGTGTTATTGACATCGTCATCACACCTGGATAAAGAAGTGAACAGTTTATAAAGCAGAGGTGGTGGTATTCATAAAGCACTGCCGAAGTTGGGTGATTAGATAAAACTCTCCAAATCCAGCAGATTAACTGATGTTAGCAAACTTTTACATTCCTCCAGAGCAACAAATAGGTGAATAATAGTTAACCACAGAACAAACACTATTGCACAAAGTAAACATCAACACTGTGATGAGCCTATGGGTAAAGGAACCGGATTCAAGACTCTGTGATATCTCTCTTTGACCATTAACAGTCCTACTTTATCTCCCTGTCCCTTTAAAACAGCTAACAGACTAAGATTACGCACTTGATGTTTGGTGATGAAGCTGCTAAACATCTGGGGTCAGGTGAGGCAAGTGACTTCATTAATATTGATTTGGGCGCAGTGAAGGTGGGAGGAACAGGTGCGGATACTTCTGCTGGTGTTTCTTCATTGCCTGGCATGGTACTGGAGTTGGTGTCTGGGGCAGAGGACACTGTGGCAGATGGACGATTGACTGCCCTTCTAGGGTCCCTGCCAGATACAGTGACGGTGGTCACCAGACCGGCAGAAGGGTACAAAGGTCCGTGGATAGGGAAAGGTGTCTCAGAATACATGGGGGAAGCTGGGGGGAAGGACATTCTCTCGGGGGTTGGCTCAGGGGCAATTTCAGTGCGGTCAGTGATTTCCATGGATGCTTCAGATTGGTCGTCAGCAGACAGGCGAGGTGGTGTCGCTTCACAACTCTCAGCTCTGGGTTCCGGTTTTTGTTTGACTTCTGTTTTCTTCACAGCTCCTGGTAAGGTTTTTTGACGCTTAAGTGGGGGCTCATCGTCAGCTGGCATCTGACCTGTAAGTGATACAGATAGGTTCAGCAATGAGTGAGCCACCTAAATATGAAGACCTAAAGGAGCCTAAGACTAAGCTTTGTAAGTTTTACTTTCATTACTATGCTGCAAGCCCTTCTTGTTGCAGAGCAGCTGTTGGCGTGTTTGAAACTGGTATTATCCACCATACAGTATTTTATTCTTCTTGGTAGCATGGATGATCTCACCTGTACAGATTTTGCAATTCAGATCAAAAAGATGAGCACGATGCTGGTTCGTGGTGTCGTTTAACATGCTGCTGAAAATGTCAGGTAGGACAGAGCTGCTTTTTTCAGGTGGTGCAACACGAACCACCGTCTCCTGCTGTTCCTGAAGTAAACAAAGAAGTTATAAGGTTAAAACACATTTACTGGCAAGAATGTTTCCGCGAGTTTCATTACAAATCCATTTGCAGGGAGAACTACAAATCGGAGAATCCAGGGCCAAGAAGCAACGATGTGACCAGTTACCCAATGGTAAACCGGCCTGGAGTGCACAGCAATGCGCTGCAGGTATGCCCAGGACTAAAAGGATTGAAACTCCTAAATTACGTAACAGTTTTTTTGTTCATATTAAATGCAAATAAACGCAATAAAAGGACAACATAGAAAAGTTTCATTCACAGTATAACAAGCATACCAAGTATCAAATGCCACCATGTAACAAGGATCTATACAAACACCTAGAATATGGTTAATAAACAGGCTCTGCTGGACTTCAAGTTGTAAAAGGTTGAATTAATTCACATTACATGTACGTATTGGCCCAATCACAGTTTTTACAACATTCCATGGAAGACTTATTTTCTTTATTTTTTGCTATAGCTCATACTCACTGTATCTGTATCGGACATGGGAGGGGAATCTTCCATGTCAACAGCTGCTTGTTTAACTGAAGAAGTCTTGTGTTCCACCCGGGTCTTATTTTTCAATAAACCCTGTTGGAAAGAAATAACATCTTTAACAAATGCACACTTAAGAAATGAAATAACCTGGCTATTAATGCTGTCGCTTGAGTTCGTTTTGGGTGTTCATTAGTCATTGATTCCTAACTTTGATGGTTCTAAATTCAGATTTATTCCTATGATAAACAGTTCTCTTTGAAATATATACAGTACATAACTAATGTTAAAATCTTAATGTGATTGTGGTAACAGTATATACACACTAATAATACCTATTGACACTATGAAAGCATCAAAGACTGTGAAACTAATCCTGGTGTTCAGACCAAGACACCCCTCACAATCCCACAGCAGAGCCAGGAACATGTAAGAAATACACTGTTATCTCAATAACTAACTGCATTTACAGTATGCCCAATAACCCATACATTACATGTAAGGATAGAGCTGTTTTCACCCCAGACATTGTCAAAAAAGGGATAAGTAATGGCTTACTCTACACATTTTTCAAAAGAGCAAATGATGGCAATTGTCACAATACATCCACTTGAGGGCCCTCCTGGAGTGAAGTTACGACCAAATTTAAACGAACATAGTTGCTTTTACTTGTAAGACTCCCAGGTATGCACCAGTGACCGAATTTAACAATGCTATCACATAGAAAACACAACTCACAGATTTGGTCCCTGCTTCTTTCCAGAAAGACATCCTCTTGGACACAAGGTCCTCCGGCTTTAAACGCACCAACTTTGCCAGGGAAATTTCTTGACGAAGGACTCGGTGAAATAGTCCCTACAAAGCAAGGTTCTTCGTTTTAATTCAGAGGTGCAAAAAACCGACGAGTAACAAACAGAACATACAGTAAAACAAGCGGCACATCCTCGTACAGCTTACAACTGCAGCGATTTTGCATAAACACAATATGTAAGCAATCCCTTTCAGTCCACCAGAGTAGCACGTTTTCACTTCATCACCGGTATATAAGATTGCGCCTTAATACATTCACATCTGCACATTTTCACTTACAATTGTAATAAGTGAAAATTGGAAAATGACACGCAAGCAGAAACTTATAACCTTAAAAATATACAAATCTGTATACATCTATATTCATACACACAAGCAGGCACCACAGCACTGGAGGGGATGAGCAGTGAGGTGTATTTATGTCTGTTAACAGTTTCAAGGAGACCACAAACCTGATTTTTTGGATCCTTGAGGTTGAACATGATGTTGCGATACTTGCTCTTGTATCTGCTGTCCGTATCACGAAATAAGTTGAACATTTCCTTTTCAATGTTCATCGCAATCTTTGCAACGTCATTCTCAGTCATAACCAGATCGTCACTGTCGTTGACTCTATGGCGACAGGGGATTGAACACCAGTTTACATGCATTCTCCAAATATTTTCTTTTAACGACCGTAGCCTGTGATGATACTGATCACTTATTACAATCCGTTGCTTCCCTTACAGTCCCATATATCTCTTGCCTCTTAGATCATGTTCTAAGTTTGACTCTTATTGTCATAATAAAGTGAGACATTCTAGATTTTCTCTTGCCATAACGTTTTCCATTATGTTTTAGAGTTTTATGTTTAACATCAGTATACTATTCAAGTTAGGATGGGTTTTTTTTTGTTGCTTTTGAGTACACCTGCTTTGTATTAAAAAAATATTTTTATAATAAAAGGTTTAAAATAAAAAAGCAACCCTGAACGAGTGTAGATTTAAGAGATTACAAAACCATACAAGCATCAACTTTACGCCTTGTTCTCATGGTCTATACTGCTATTGTTAAATTGAGTTGCAATGTTTAGGCGTAACCATTCCCCAAAATACAATACCCAGGTAAAACCCCTCCCACCTCTTCCACAAGATCTCCTTTAGTGATCGACGTATGTTCTGCCGAATCTGTGTGTTGGGTACTGGCGGAGAGGAGCTGGATGTTGGCTTGGGCTGTTGATTAGGTACAGAGGAGGAAACGGTGAAAGATGAAGACGCTCCTGATGGTTTCTTAAGCCCAGAGGACAAGTTGGAGGGGATTATCTTCTTCAGACTGGACACAGCGGAGGTAGTGGGTGCTGGGGCTTTTCTGGGAATTGGTGATGCTTTAGTGATAGCAGACATGGTGTGCCGAGATTGGACTTTCTGGTGTAATATATTTTTGGAGCTCCCAGGAACAGGCCGTGCTGCCGGTATAGTGGGTGAGGAGGACAATGTCTTCTTCAACATTGGTATTCTTGGAAGGGAAGAAATTGGTTTCACCATCATCATCATCACTGCAGCGGAGGTTGGGGAAGTGGGTGCTTTTATGGCAGGTGGAGGAGCTTCCGTTTTCTTATTTTCATTTTCCTCTTCCTTCTCAGCTGCCAAAATAAATAAAATGTCATTAAAAAAAGTGAAAACGTTTCAAACTGAAATGCGCACGGTTAGAATTCCACTCAACGTAACATGTTCGTCAACCTAGTTTTATCCTGATCATAATAAAAGAATGGTTACTTTGCAATGTAATAGACTCAACTGCATACTAAATCAGAAAATGGGGAAAATATGCACAAAACCAGCCTGCTTTAAGGCCTTGAACCATTGGTGGGCAACAGGCGAACCCTCGGGGGCTCTCCCCAGTGCAGAGGGAGTGGAGATGTTGCCGTGTGGATAGTAGCTTCTCCCAACACGAATCACTGGTTCACAATGTAAGGCGGAGTGGGACAGTATTCACCAGTGTGCCGGAATTAAGCTGACTGAAGGATGCCGGGAGAATCTCCTACCTGCAGCTGCAACGTCCTTTCTGCCTGTGCACCTTTAGAGGGCTTGAGGTATATCGTGTTGCCTACCACTGCCTTTATTATAGGATTTTGTATATGATTTATTTCAGAAGACCATTTAGAATTGTAGGTTGTTCTCCCTCTTACATAGCGTTAATGCACACCGAATTTTCCAGGCTCAACAATTCCTTACTTACAATGTAATGTGGGGCCGAAGACACAAGGAAATAAAATGACTTGCACAGGGTCACAATGCGAGCTGCCCCAGGGATCGGAACATAGTCATGCTAAAAGCATTAAAGTAAGCACAAGTAGTAGATACAAGTCATATTTTAGAAGTCAAGACCCACGTATGTTAGTTGCAAAAATACACAAGAACACTGGGCCAGAAATACTTTACAATGGTCTATATTATAGTATAAAGTGTCGAATTTCACCTGGTGTATCCTGTTGCAATTACTAGCCGTACAAACAATATTCAGTCTATGCTGGTTACTGCTCTCTCTCGACATTTTTAAATTCACGCCTAAACCCTATGGGAATCGAAGGTTGGTCTTTCACAGAAATAGAGTTCGTATTATGTAAAGTTTTGTATATGCATGCAGACCCCAAGAAGGGTTTCAATACGAATTTTGTCATAGATGGGGACGGACTTCTGGAGCCAGCCATTTCATGGACTCGGGTAGTGAAAAGGGTGGGAACTGAGGTCACCCAGTAATTAAACGTCTGTTCATAAGAGAAGTAGTAACAGGCTACTGTCCTCTATAGGTAACTAAAAGACAACGCTGCGTTCATAATCTTACCCACGGATTCATCAAGCTCTGTTACGGGTGAACACATCCAAAGGGCGTCAACACCCAATGATTTAAATGTAAGTTAATGTTTGGGTGCGTTAACTTGTACCAGAGCTTAATAAATAACCCCATAAGGCTCTTATTTAATAAGTAGTGAAGCCACCAAGCGGTTCCGGGGAAGATATTAGTCTAATTAATTTGTTTGTAGTCAATCTCTTAACGAGAGCTGGGAAGCAGCATATTTAATAAAGGCTCTTCCAATTCAAAGGGCCATCACCATAAAATCATTGTATTGTGAGCCTGTTACAGAAAACAAGTAAACGTTGACCTGCTAAAGACTACGAGGAAGGATATATATATATATATATATATATATATATTACAGAATAAATGAGTTTTCAGTATTTGGTGATACCTTTTTTATCTGGACTAACACTAACAATTTATGTCATAGGACAAGCTTTCGAGAGTTTTCCTCTCTTCCTCAGGTCGGCAATACTAATATACAAAGGGTTCTATGACTTAGACAGGGATTGGGAAAAAAAAAAGAAAAGAAGAAAGAATTAAGAACAGAGAGATATATATGAGGTGGGGTAGGCACTGGAAGGGTGTTAAAACAGAGATAAGGAAGGTGAGAATTGGGGATGGGGGGTGGGGTGGCTGTAAATTGTTTGTCAAAATAAAAAAGGTATCACCTAATACTGAAGAACTCATTTATTCTGCACTATCGCAACTGGACTAACACGGCTATTTCCGTTGTATTAGATATAGATATATATTCTGAAGAAGTCGTTTGAGCCATTTTTGGATGAAAAGTCCCATAAAGTCTATGCGGATATGGATCTGAAACATATACCTCAAATAGTCGCTTCAGCATAAGTAGAATACGGCCCTAGTCAGTGAGTGGAAAAGTAAGTAGCAAAATGCATGGTCAGAAATCAAGCAGTGGACAAATTCCAAGCCGCTGCATTTCGCTTTGGTTATGGGCCCCGAGTCAAGTCGCTAAACAACCAGCAGGTCATTTAATTTAGAAGGATATACACAAAAGAAAGATTGATTGCACCAATATTAAATTTTCTTTTAATCTGTCCATATCTCTTCAGGCTATGAGGCAGTAGGACAGGAGAATGTTCCACTTACGAAATAAAAAAATGCTCATCTGTTTTCCAGAGCACTGTAATTCTCAACAATAAAACTGCCGTCATGCACATATTGTGGCATATCTGTTGGTATTGCAATAATTAGCGTATATGACAGGAGAGTATGGGGTTGGGTCAAGAGCAGGAGTAACAATTAAAAATAAATATATATTTTTTCAATTCTCTAAACCCAAGTTGAGAAGTTAGATGTATGGTCACGCTCACACTATTTATAGGTAAGATTTATTTTGGATTAAAAATCCCAACTACGAAATCCTGCTTTAAATATGCAGCATTACCATCCTTAATTTTACCTGTGAAGCAGTGACCAAAATAAAGATTGGTGGAAAGGGAGTATTTATATATTTCTCTAGACCAGTGTTTTTCAACAGGGGTTCCTAGGAACCCTTGGGTTCCCTGGGAATCTCTAAAGGGTTCCCTGTAATTTTCAGGCCATTTGCAAATTGCACCAAATACAGAAGAATTTACAATGCATCTGATCTCAGACGCGCTATTAGAGAGGGTTGGAGTTCCTTACAATGCATCTGATCTCACACACGCTATTTAGAGGGTTGGGGATCCTTACAATACATCCGATCTCAGATGCACTATTAGAGAGGGTTGGGGTTCCTTACAATTCATCTGCTCTTAGACATGCTATTAACGAGGCCTGGGGTTCCTTACAATGCATCTGATCTCACACACGCTATTAGAGAGGGTTGGGGTTCCTTACAATGCATTTGATCTCAGACGCGTTATTAGAGAGAGTTGGAGGTCCTTACAATGCATCTGCTCTCCAAAGCGCTATTAGAGAGGGTTGGGGTTCTTTACAATGCATCTGATCTCAGACACACTATTAGAGAGGGTTGTGGTTCCTTACACTGTGTCTGATATCAGACACACTATTAGAGAGTTGGGGTTCCTTACAATGCATCTGATCTCAGAAGCGCTACTAGAGGGTTGGGGTTCCTTACAATGCATATGATCTCAGAAGCTCTATTAGAGAGGGTTGGGGTTCCTTACAATGCATCTGATCTCAGAAGCGCTATTAGTGAGGGTTGGGGTTCCTTACAATGCAACTGATCTCAGAAGCACAATTAGAGGGGGTCGGGGTTCCTTACAATGCATCTGATCTCAGACGCGCTATTAGAGAGGGTTGAGGTTCCTTACAATGCATCTGATCTCAGACTCGCTATTACAGAAGTGCGCAAAGTGCGGGGCGCAGGGTTTACAGAGGCCCCACGCACTTCCCGAAGACATTTAAATGAATGTCGAGAGCTGCAAGGCCTCTGTAAACTTCTCCCTACCTTGATTCAGATGGCTCCTGGTGATGTCGCCATGACAACGCAGCATCAAACGACGATGCAGGGTCATGTGACGTTACTTTGCCATGGCAATGTGATATCCTGACATCTGAGTCAAGGAAAACAGGGGGGGCAGGAGGAGAGGGGGACAGCTGGCAGGGGGGCGCAGGGGAAAAACATTGCGCTCCCCTGCTCTAGACATTCCTTGGGTTTTCTGCATTTTAGAATAATGCAATTTCAGAGAGAATAATTTTGTTTCAATTTAGATGTAACATTCTTGCCCATCCTAAAACCCAGCAACGGAATTGGAGAGCAGGTATCAAAGACTGAGGTACAGTTCCATCTAACCGATCCAATGTAAGCCCTTCTTCCATTGAAATTAGTGCATTGGTAAAGAAAGGATAAATGGAATACTCCCATAAAAAATAAAGATAGTTACAATCTATTAAATACATAGCAGACTTATACTTTCATATTGCCATGTTAAATACCGGTTGCATTAAAGAGACATGTTACATATTTGCCATGTTGTAGTAGATGTTAAAGTGACACTACAAGCCCTGAAGGCTATATATTTTTATCAGGCTATATTTTCTTTTTATCAGGCTTGTAGTCCCTCCACGTTGGCCATTTTAGTTTCTAGCGATCTGTAAAATAGATGGGGGTATGTGACACCCTGGAGAATCATGAAAATCTGCATCAACATATGGAAGCTGTAGGGTGATAAACTCAAGAAATGTGAGTACATTTTTTAATTGGAAGAGTGTGGGTCACATTGATCAACCTCCCATTAGTGGCAAATACTTATCCCCTCCCCCCTACGAAAGGACTGATGGGAAAAATTGAGATATAGGGTTAGACTTTGCAATAGGTAAGGCCTGTCTTGTCAATAGCTACTGCCAGTTCCTGCTTCCATGTTTACAAGCTATTACTGGTAGAAAAAAAAAAATATTAGTAGCAAGCATCAAATTTTCTAAAAAAATTTGCTCAAGCTATGGACAAACTACTATTTATGCAGTTTTTGTGTCTCAGAGATAGACTGGGTAGATGTTTCAAGATCTATTTCTAATATCCCTCTGCTGTTTGCAGTTTTATTCCTCTAAATTCTCCTCCATCCAAAACCATATATCCCCTCACAAAGTCAATTTACTTCAAATATGCCCTCTTCTGTAGTTATCCAAGTTGCCACAACTCACCCTGATCCTTCACGTCTACATCCAGTCTAATCTTGCCTTCATGATGCCTTCTCTTTAGCTTTTGTACAGGCTTTTCTTAGCACTGACTCCACATTGAACTTATGCACACAAACTAAAGTGAGACCGGGTGGTTGTTTTTTTGTTTTTTAAACCTAATTTTATTCTCACTATTTTAACATGCACATAGTAACACTGAAGAATAAGTTTTGTATGAAAAGGACCATATTCAAAACATTTTCACCTATAATTTCAAATTAGATACGGCAGTGATTTCCAAAGACTATCCAAACTTGTGCATTATTTATTTATAAAATGTGTTACCAGGAAGTAATACATTGAGTTACCTCTCGTTTCCAAGTCTGTCCTAGGCACAGAGTTAAGATGACAAATAATAATTCACATCTAAACTGAGCAGCGAAAAACCAAGAACGATCATAAAATGGCATAGCCCATTTCAGATTGGTGTGTAAAACAACCCGTCTCCGATTAAACCCTAAGGCTTATTTTGTTACCTCATTACTATACCGAACATGCTGATAATTTGCATTATACAACTGTGGAAATCTCAAATGATAAAGAACCTATCGTTAGAAATGCGTAGGAGGTTTTCCTCTATGCTTTGTATACTCCAATAAAGGTTTTTGTATTACTGGATCCTCTCCCTGCTCCTGTTTGGCTGTGCTCTATTTTTTTTGCATCTATCTGGAAATCTCAAATGTACAATGTTTTTTTCCCCCTTTCTGCTTTAAATTTCGTTTTTACAAATGACCAGAGGAAACCACTGGTAAAGATTTGCCAGCTGCCAAATAAGCAGTTACACAAAGTGTAAAAACAAAACAAAAAATAGCCTAGCTAGGTTTCAGTTTCTTAAACTATTTTACCTTTATTTTAACTTGGAGGAATCTGCTCCACTCCAGCAAAAATGTGTGCCAGTGAGGTCAGCAATGTTTTTACAGAAGAAACCCACTTTCTCTGCTTGTGTATAAACAAGAAAATGATCTAACCGATTAACTGCAGTGAAAATTGTATCAAGAACAAGTGGGTTTCCATGAAATCCAAATGTCTCAAAACTGAATCGGTTGTTACAGCAATCCCCCCCTTCTAATCATTTGTTACAGTAGTGGAATGGGATCCTTCAGAGCTCAAATGTGCTATTTTCAATGCAAGACACCTCCTGCCCCCTGGTTTCCAAGATATTTACTGGTATTACTGCCTTATTTTAATTAAAAGGTGAGATTTAAATAATCAGCCATTAGGAGGCTGAAACTGATTGTGTTGTAGTTTCCTCAATGCCCAAGATTTGGCAGCCATTTTGTTTCTCCTGGAGGGAGATTTAAGCTCTATAATTTCATTGGTATCTGGGGAACCCCAGAACTGCACATAGTGCTGTATTAGATTGCCTTCGTACAATACCAGAATATGATAAAGTCCCCCCGGGATTAACAAAGTGAATCACATCACTCATTGAGTAAGCTACATCCCACGCAGGTCGCAACGCATTTCATTGGGCGAAGAATGTTGATGTTGCGTGTCAGCTTTTCGAATCACAAATGTTCAGAAGTTACTAATCTTACGAAACAAACACTTGGCAATTACTCTGTTCTGCAAGTTTTATGTCGATAACTGCACGGTGTTGTTACCATTCCCTAATTAGCCATCCATTCAAATGTTGGGAATAAGGAAAAATAATTGTTTATAAATGTGCCACTGGTTACAAACACTGGTTTCTAGAGCATGGCTGCCAGCCAACAACTCAACATTAGTCCAGTGGTTAGAATTCTTCCAGTTTTGCCGCTGGTGATTAGCGATTACACGGCGGTCAGCACACCATTACGTCCTTGTAAATTCGCCAGACAAGTGGGGTTCACTCTGTATTGTTACGGAGGAAGATTCTCAATAAACTAACAAATGGAAGACTTACTTCCCCCCCTGCAAACTGAAAGGCGTGCAGCAGTTTTTCTTGCAGAAAAGGGGCTAAGAACTGATTTTGATGTTTGATTGGGAATAGTGGACTGGTAAACGTGCGATTGTTGATTTCAGAAGTGAATATAAGTTAGATGCCGTAGTGTCATATTGCACATGTCCTGTTAATATATGGGGGTGTATGTGTGTATATGTATATATATATATATATATTGTTAAATGCAAACTCACTCATGCTATTTCTCTCCTCCCTCCTCCTGGCTGACTCAATATCAAAGCAGAATCTGCAATCTCATTCCCCAAGGATTTACATTGCCTTGCTGATATTTAGAGAACTGTGAACTAATGTTTTAAGTACTATGCAAAAATAGTTACATAAGCTGCTAAATAATTATTGCAACTAGGAAGTTCAAGCTGGAACCTAAAAGGGTTAAGATGGTCATATGTACTGATGGGCACTGCCACTCGCAAAGCATCACTCCGTATTCTTTAAATATATGTATGCCACCGACCGACATCCAGGCAGCATTATTCTGGCACCCTCCAAAGCAGCCAAGGACCAAAACAGAAGATCTTTCCAACAGAGCGACTGGGCATTCTTGGGCAACTCAGAGTGAAGAGGCGGAGGTCTGAATCTGTCAGTCACTCGTGTATGTAGAATAAATCCTCCCCCCGTGTCACATTTCCCAAAGGATTGTACCGGTATTCACTTTCTACCATTCTGGCATCTAGCACTACCTTCACTTACATTTATTTTCTTACACTATGTCCCTTCTTGAACCTCCTAGCAGCAAGGTTTTATAAACTACTAACACTTCCCACCAGTAGCAGAACCCCGACACCTTATCGTCTAATAAGTAGTATATGATGGACTAGCCTGTAAAAAAAATTACAATAGTTCACGCATTCTGATGATTGAATTGGTGTTTGGGAACTGGGTCAATTAAATCACAGGTTAATTCAGAATTAAGTGTGGCACACACTTATTTTATATACAGCATGTTGATTATTCACCTACCAGACTCCAAAAACTGACAGGTTTAAAATGGAATAATTATAGCTATGTGCAAAAGCAGCTTATTAAATAAAATGCACAAAAATATGAGGGCTCAAGTGGGTTTCAGATTGGTAACCAACGAGGAACCTGAACTTGTAATAACAGACTTTCCTATTAATAAGTAGTATGGGCTTAAAGACGGGACGGACACCTCATTCGGAGGCCAGAGTATCTGTGTGGAGGAAGACGTTCCACTTCTTTCCTTAGTTGGGCATCAAAGAGGCTTATAAGCAGGTGCATAGCATCCACCTATAACTGCTTTAATAATCAACAGGTTTAATTGGTATTAGAGCCACAGGTGGCAGCAAATGAAAGATTTTGATTGAAGCGCAACATTAGCTAAGGAGCATGATGATTTATTGGCACCTTGTGCAATGCATGAATTGAACGTATGCAGCAGTTACAAACTAGCAGAGCTCTTTCAAGAGGTTGGGGTGCAGTTAAACTGTATTGTGGGAATCATGTTGACAGAAAATGTGTTTTCTCTCGCAGCAGCAGCAGCAGCAGCCTTCTTACACGGAGTGTCTCTACATGTGCACAGAGGAAGTTAAAAGGCACTGGGATTCCAAAATGATTTGTGGGTTTTTAAAGGTGCGAGGCATTGTAGTCGAAACAGAGCCACCTTTTGTAAATAATTTAACAGTGTCATTAGTTTCCTTAAACACATGTAACCATGGTAATCACACAGATTTTTCTGCCCTTATTTTTCCTGGGAAATTTAGTGTTTTTTAAATCTAGTTTTTCTTTACTCTTATTCTCTCCCCTTCCCCCTAACCCTCATTAGGGAACCAACAAAGACACCAGGAGAGGGTCACTCCCGTCCTTGCTTAACATAAGGATATCACACCCCTCCCAAATCTCAGCGCACCAGCTTTACAAACCAACGTAATTTTTTTTTTTTAATTACTTATTGGTGTCACATTTGGGTAAATAAGGCATCACTTACCCAGATATGACCCCATAAAATATGGCACTAGCATTCGCCCCCATTGGTCCAAGGAGGGGTTGGCTCCAAATCAGTGAAATCAGGCTCAGTGGTTTTGTTGCATGTTGAGGGGAAATGCTGCTGATCACTATCTGAACGGCTTCTTCCCACTCGCTTAAAATCAGGGCTTTTTAAATATTTCTTTATTTATATTGTTCTGTGTTTTATTGGTAAATAAAACCTGGGGGTGGGGGAGAATTTAAAAGGTCACACCCGCGAAAGCTCAGGACTTTGTTATTAATGGTCATGAAACCTGTGCTGAAGCTAGTGCCCCCATCACATCTGTATGTGCTGAGGAATTAAGTCATCAATAGACGGCAAACCTATTCATAAAGTTTAATTTGAATCTTCACCAGAAAACTATTTCTGACGAACGCTTCATAAAGTACACAGCCATTATACTCCGAAAATTTGAAATATAACCCAATGTTTAAAATTTTCTTAGCCACATTACTGTTAAGTTATCAATTGACTGACCACATGCCACCGCTGCCCTTTCCATGTACAGATCAAGGCCAAAATGTTCTTCTGTCGCTGCCTGAGAATCTAAGTGCTGCACAATGTTAAATACAGATGCATAACAAACCTTTCGCTTCCAATGTCTTCTGTCTGATATATCCGCACGCTGAAAGATACACACTGTAAACGTTTCATTATATGGAAAGGGGGGATAACCCCTTCTCATCTCTTCAAGCTTTTCTGCTGGGATTCTGCACCGGAGACTTCAGTTGTTGTCACAAAAGGCGCAGCAACATCAGGAAAAAAGGTAGAGACTGAAAAGACCTCATCAGGTATGTAACAAGCTGAGGTAACCAGGAGTATTGTTTAGTGCAGTCATCCTTCAGGTTGTCTGGCACTCCCAGTATGTCCAGGTTTTAAATAGCAACCACACGTCCCTATTTATATACCCGGAGTCTGTCAGCTGTTTTCGCTGTGGCTTCAAAAACTATAACTACTTTGTAAAACCGATGCTCACTGCTTCTCAATTTTTGAATAGTATACTTTACTCTGCAATGTGCTCCACGCTCTTCCAGGTAACGTATACATTTGGTGAGCCCTAATGCAGGTTTATACAGAAAATATAGTACAAAGCATGAACATCACTTTGACAAAATGAGGTGATAGGGAAAGTTGTAAAGTCCAAATAAAAAGTCCCCAGGTATGCTTCAAAAAGGCACCTGGGTCTTTCAAAAGAAAGTGTGAACTGCACTATTAAGCCCAATAATGTCAAAATTGCTAAGTTTATGCAATTCAGAATTCCAGCTCAACTGTTCACAAATCAGTTAAATATCTGTTGTATGGAGATTCCATTGAGCTGTCAAAGATTATTAGGACAATGGCTATTTTAATGGGCTACAGCTGGTCTCCAGGGAGATGAGCCGACTTAGTGCCTACTCAGCTCAACGGTGTGTGGGAGCACCTGTTAAGCACGACCCTGAAATTATGTACAACTAGTTACTATGCAAAGAATCCAATTACTGAAGAAGGCAGAGGCTTCCCAATTTGTAAATTGCACAGGGGCATGTCTCCAAAATATGGCAGAGAGAACGCTACAACGGGAGCTCAAAAAGCAACTTCAGTAATAGTGCAGAAAACATTACAATTGTTGAACCAAAGAAAGGCCAGTGCCAAACACTAGTTTTCACCAAAAGTATGTCTACCACGGATATGGTAAATGTATCATCATGCCCTCACTTTGTATGTGCTTCTTTAACCTAAAACTCTCCTCCAACCCATTTAAGGGTCTAGGTGCTTTGTAATAGTCTCCTTCTCATGGCTTCAGGTCACGCCTCCCGTCAGCAGATCTGCCTGAAGAGGGCCCACAAGTCAGTAGAACAGTGAGCTGGTCAACACGTAGAGGAGGTGGAAGGATGGGATGGCAGTGTCTGCTGCAACTAGGAGACACATCATGCTGTGCACGAGGCGGCAGAACTGGATTCCAAGCATGAAGAGTAAAACTGGGAGTCAATATTAATATGACGCCAAAGAGCGACAATGAAAGGGCAGAATTAACAGCTCGTTGTGGAGTATGATGATAGACGTTGAGAAAAATAATAAAACTGTGTATACGTTTATCATACTAAACATTTGGACACCAGTGTGCATACAAATTAAATTTCACATGAGGGAACTTTGTTTTTTTTTGTTTTTTAATAAATTCTTCTGGAATAATGACAATACTACACGTGCATCAACACTTACCTGAAGCAGACTCCTTGCTGGTTAAAGGAAAGATCTTCATACAGTTTGTTAGGCTGATGTTTGATGGATTAAATACAATTAGTACCTCTCCACTTGGTAACCCACATGCTTACAAGGTTGTGTCTGAAGAGGCAGAGAAGCTACAACCGAGTATCAATATCCCAAATGTACAAAACAAAAAAACTTTAGGCTGCCAAAGAAAAACCCCTTCAGCACAAAAGTGTTTACATGTGACAGGTCTGTATGACATGACTGGAAACACTCCAATGTGTAGAATTAAATGCTGCGAGGTTCAGGAATCTGTTCTGCCAAATGATAGGTGATGAGGCCGAATCGATGCACTGTAAATGCACATCACTATTAACTTGTGTCCAGCACATCAGCCAAAACAAGTCACACTCCTTTGTGGAGATAGGAAATATTATTTAATCCCATTAATTTGCATGTTAATAAATAATTGAAAAAGCAACTAGATTACTGTCCAATTGTTATGACGTGACTGCTAGCAAGCATGGTAAAGCCTCATACAGCCGACAGCCCTGGCTGGAACTGTGCTCCCTCCAACCTGCGATTCAATGACGGTTTGCTTTTAAATCTAAAGATATACATTTTGTGGTGTGGCAAAGAGGTTCATAATCAGCTTAGAGACACAAACTAAAATCAACATTTTGAGAAGTTGAGTGAACTAGTTGCTGCTAGAAGAGAAAAAACGGAAAGCGGACGTGACAGTAAGCTCATACAGTCAGTGTGTTCACCCTTCTAACCATCCTATTATTTCTGCAATACCTACCTTTTAAAAACTTGGGCAACAGTTTCCCGAGCATGAAGCATGCCACAATATGGTCACATTTATACCACAAGTGTAAATAAAACATTACAGGACTTGTGCTCCTAAAATGAAGAAGTGAGCTGTAAAACCAGTGTAGGGTGTGTCCAACTAAGTAAGACTAAATAATTCTGTGTCACAATTACGTGGTACCATCAAGCCATTTTCAACAGCAAAGATCTGTAGATGATTTGAAGTGGTGAAAAAAAAAAAAAAAGAACCGTGTGTGTTATGGGGAAAATCCCTAGGTGATACATACATTTGTAAAATAGTGTAGATGAAATGGCAGCAGTCTTTTCTGGATTTACTGCATTGTAATTATGGTCCCTCTCCCAGGACCGGCCGCTGCGCTCCCCTTTCTGCCCACTTGCCGCTTCGGACTCCATCCTTGGGATCATTACCAAGACTTTCTTCATTACCGGCTCTTTCGTCTCTGGAACCGAAACCTTCTGGCCAAGAGGTGTAGCAACCGTCTGTATAAAAAAAATATATATATATATGTAAACACAGATATTAGCCATGCCCCGCCAGTGTCTTGGGTAACAACAGGTGCTATGACAAAGGGTTAGTTACAAATAGCATCTCAGTCATCTCCCACCCAATGCAAATCAATTTTACAAGTTGGAAATCAAAGGCAACCATGCATTAGATTCCAAATTAAGGGCGTACACCCAAATATCTTCCAGTCACTTAAAGTAATGAGCTCTTCTCATTAAAGAAACCGCTACATAATAGATTATATTTCACTTCCCACACTGGTGTCTTTTCCTAATTACCTCTCCATGATAACATTGAACAATTAATTTTTTTCATGTTGCTCGAGACACTTTCCATGTTCAATTAAAGTATAAAATACGGGTTATGTTTCATTTGCAATACTTTTCTTTTGTACAAACACAAAGGAAAAGTCCCAGACTCCCTATCTTTGTGGCCGTGGAGAAAATTAGACCAGTGGTCCTTCCCTAGCCAGTCTTGCGGCACGGAAGGATTAACGCAGCGCGTTCGCCCATGTCCGGCCCACGTCTGCAGCCGCCTCTGCCCCCCCGCTCGCTGAAGGCGAGATGCAGGCTATATTTCCCTCCCCCTGGAAGATGTAGATGCCTTATATGGGGCGGCTATATGGACATATTTGGTCATCTACATCACCAATGGGGCTGGACATGGCAGGGGGACACTGTCCAGCCCTCATCATGTAGATATGGTCATAAAGCGACCCTCGTGATGTAGAGCCACAGAAGGGCATCTACGTCACCATGGTGGAGGGATATATAGCCCGCATCTCGCCTTCAGCAAGTGGGGGGCACGGATGCAGACGGTGGGGGGCACAGGTGGCTAGAGACAGGGACCGGACATGGATGCGCAGCTCATCTGAAAGGTCAATATCGGTATTCACTCCCTGCAGATGGCCCAAAAAGATTAACCTCTGCGGGGTCCCATTAAGAAGCAGGGAAACCCGCAGAGCTAATCCTTCCGGGCAGCGAGATCTGTATGAAAATCACCAGCACCAAGGACTGCAAGTCTGGCGACATCTAGATAAAGAGAGGTATTTCTTTTCATTTAAAAATAAAAATAATTGCAATGTAATTTGCTTGCCTTAAAGATGAAAGCCTAATAGCTAAAGAGGGCAGCATAATTAGTTGAAGAAATCTGGATCAATCAGAAATAAACAATGTGGGTGGGGGGAGGGGAAATGGGACGAGTGGCACTGAAAGGCCACAGTTACCGAAGAGCTGCATTGGAAGTAGAGATGCCGATCACCGCTCTGTTTGCCGAAGTCACCATGCACGGCGCGACTTCAGAAAGCAGGATACCCGCGGCGGACTGGGGCAGGTACCTTTTTTTGTGTGCCTTGATAAGCAACAAGTACGCACAACATTTTACACACCGTTATTCCAAGAGATTATGTAGAGATAATAAAAGACTATGGTTTCTATGGAGACATTAAATGCGTAATTTCATGGGCTTTTATTATTTATTAACATAGGACTGAAGCAGGGGCTCTCCTGGGCTGAACCCCATTAAACAAGCAACAAAGTAGCTTAAAAACAAACAAACAAACAAACATGTAGGATATTGCATGGATTGCTCCTTTAAGGTCAGCTCCGGGGACCCCGCTTCCAGAGATACAGCCCTCCAAAGTGAAGCCAGTATCTTGGCAAAAGTCGAAGCCCCCGGTCACTTGGGCCAAAAGGAAAATCACACAGGATGACATCACGGCTTCCTATTGGCAAGCAGCACGCGGGACATTTGAAACTCTGCAATTACGTGATCCCTGCTAGCAGTGCAGCTACGGGAACCCCCTACCAAGTCAAGTATCTCCGGAGGCAGTGGGTCCCGCAAGCTGAAATAAATGGGCTGTAGCTCTGGAGACCTCCTGCTTAAATACTATGTTTTAAAAAAATTAAAATAATAATTTGGCTGTTTGTACTGCCTCTTTTAATGCTGTCAATCAAGTTTAACCCATTAAACATGCCACTGCCATTAGTTCGCTTTGGTCATAGGAGGGATTGCCCCTTTAGAAGCAAAATGAAAGATGCAATCAAATTAAAACCCAATTGCAGTGTAGTATTTTGCTAATGAACTCTGAAAATATATTGCTCTGCTTTGTTACATCCAATCTGGCCACTTTAAATTAGGAATAATGAAGCCTGCCCCGTAAGTAGAAAAATACTATTTAAGGCAAATATTATTTGTAGGAAGGTTTTCTTTTCCTACATTACAATTAAAACGGAAAGGCTCTATGAATGCTGCTTCTTCTGATTCGTATTGATCTGAAAATCACATAATTGTCAATAAAAGAAATAATCTGTGTACGGTC
This sequence comes from Ascaphus truei, assembly GCA_036426205.1. Lineage (NCBI taxonomy): Eukaryota > Metazoa > Chordata > Amphibia > Anura > Ascaphidae > Ascaphus > Ascaphus truei. Next base: position 2,695,066 of record CM071587.1, read on the forward strand.
CTTCCAAAGAGGATGTGCAAATGACAGCATTATAAAGGGCATTAGTTGTCACCAAGTGGGAAAGCTTGTAATATTGTTATATTATGGGAGGACACCAACAGAAACACAGCCGTGAGTTCTGCAATGTGGATTAACAGAATCTCTGGGAAATAACACAGCCGTGAGTTCTGCAATGTGGATTAACAGAATCTCTGGGAAATAACACAGCCGTGAGTTCTGCAATGTGGATTAACAGAATCTCTGGGAAATAACACAGCCGTGAGTTCTGCAATGTGGATTAACAAAATCTCTGGGAAATAACACAGCAAAACAAATGTGCCGGGAAGTGAAGCAGCGGTCTCGCTGCAGGAAGCATGCAGGTGGCGTAACAAACCATCTTACCTGAGGCAGCTTGGGTGGGCTTCTCTTCTCCGTTTTTATCTTGGCTTTTTCTGCGACCTTTTCTTTTGTTTTCGGTTCTTTGCCTGCACTAAGGAACTTCATGGTGGCTGCAGCATGCTTGAGAATGCAGTCATTACTGCAGTAAACAGAGTCAGGCTGGGCAAGGTTTGCGCAGCCTGGACCAATACATTTTGGCACCTCTGGAGACTCGGATACCTAGATATTAAAGCACAGCGAGTTCAATTCACACACTTCAATATGTAAAGCACACATGAGAAGTTTGCTTGACATGGCTAAAGCCTGTATATTAATCCTGTGAACGTATTCCTGACGGCTTGCAGTACACTTAGGCCAAGTTTAATAGTCCTGGCGACGGCTACACGACGGCGTGATGTCATCAGTCGCTGTTGTATCAGCGCTTGTTGCGTCTAGTCTTAGAGACAAGAGACGGCGACCGGGGGCGTGGCCGCGAGCAGTCGCACCTACTATAGGCGCACGAGACGGATTAAAGGCTTGTTTTCACGAGAATTCGCGCCGCTGTCGCCAGGACTATAAGCGCGGCCTTAGTACTAAGTAGCAGGTAGCCCCAGCAACATAACTTCCAGAGCAATCCTCAATAAGGGGGATATAAATTTATCAGTAATATATAGAAGCACAAGTGGCTGTGGAAAGAGACCACATTTTTAGCCAGAGCTACCACTAACTACCTCGGCCACTCTTCCTGCCTAAACAGCAATGAAAGAAGGAAAGGCCGCATTGTAGGTCCCTCAGAGTATTGTTGATATTTTCCGGCTGGTCCCTAACGTGATGGCAGTCTAATCAAAACACCATCACTGCTGTACACGTACTAACAGCCACAGGAAGGGCTCTGTAACAATGACATCCTTTCTCACTGCTGCATACGTACTAAGCCACGGGTGAGGGGGGGGTTCTGTATGTAACTACAAAATGTCCATACACCATTACAGCCGAGTAATTATGCAACGTTTCATGTTTGTACATTTAAAGAATAAAAAAACAGCAGACTAAGATAATTTGGGTAATTGCAACACTTAAAGCAGCAATCCTTGTTTTTTTCATTTGCTTGAACCAACCCCGGACACAAAATGGTCGCACAGTCACGGCTCGCGCTCTTGCGGCCAATAGATCTGCTACCTGCTTTCTATGGCTAGGTCCCCAGTGTCCACGGCTGCGCGTGCGATGCACACAAGACACAGCCCTCTATGGGGCAGGCCCCAATCTGCATGCATTCGTGCGCGCACAAGCCGCAAGGCACGACCTCCTTGGCCAAAAGACAAAAATTTTGTCTTTTGGCGCAGCGGGCAAACATGGACCATGCCACGGCTGCAGTTCAGCCAATGAGGGCGAACCAGCCGCGTGACGTCATGGCCGCGCGTGCCCCCGCCACGAGTTGCCAGTAGTCCACCTGGTCGCGCTGATGCCAAGAACAAGCGCCGCCAAGCACCCCGTTGCGTGTGCACGGACTGGGGCCTTAGCCTATTTGTGTCACACACCGTCGGGCCACAGATAAATTCAGAGGGACTTCCTCGTTCAGGCAAGGTTAGAAAGATTAGATTGTAAGCTCTCCGGGGCAGGGATTTCTTTCCCTATTGTCTGATATTGCTTCAACTTCTTATAATTCCCTGCACTGTTTTCTCATTTGCAAAGCGCCGAGTACAGTAATTGTAGCTATATAAAAATCTACATAAAAAACGGTGAGTGGGGATTGATGCTTTAAAAACTTCTGTTATAGACGTAAAATACGTTTCCTATTTCTGAACAAAGAGAAAAAAAAATACTCACAGGGTGAAAGATCTTGAGCTTTTTCTTTCCGCTCGGGTGTGCAGCTTTTTCAATCCTGCCTTTGATACCTTGATCTTCTGCATACTGCTCCAGAGTCCCACCACTTGGGTCAGTGTTATAGGATGCAGGTTTTCCCGGTTGCTGCTCCCTGGGATCCCTGCCAGAGGCACTTTCATTTTGCATCTGCAGGAGTGTGCAATTCGGACAAATGTAATCTTCTGCATTCCTTTCCAAGAGACGACCCCGGGCTTCAGAAATCCCAACGCAGCTTCCATGAAACCACTCCTCACATCTATCACAGCAAATCATAAACCTATAACAACACCACCATAAGGATTTATTCATTGCGCCACAATTTTAGTAACCAAATATTACATTTTAGGAAGCTGTATTTACTGAATAATTCAAAGTGTCTTATTTGCTTCTATACAGCTGTCACAAGAGGATGTTGATCTCCCCACTTCACATGAGCCCTACAACTTATATAAATCAGCAACATAAAACATCGCAAACTTCATGGAAGCATAGAAGACAAACACGCAAAATATATATTAATGACTATCTGGAAGTGTGTTGCATTAACTCAAATTAAATCCCTTAAAGCCACATTATACAAGTGGCTAAAAGGATTTAAATAAAAATACCTTTAGGAACCCAGGTCTAAGCCGTTTTTGTTTAACCATTTAGTACTGTGTCCTGTACCTGTTGTTATGAGGCTGTAGGCAGATACAGTACAGGGTATTTGGATCATATATTTCACTCTCGGGTCTGCTTTTGGTGACCACCTCAGCTTCTTTCTCCTCCTCCTCCTCCTCTTCCTCCTCCTCCTCCTCCTCCTCTTGGTCCCTTATCTCTGGGGGGCTCAGGACTTCCTCCTTTACTGGAGACTTTTGTGTTTGTTGTTGACGCAAAGCCTCCCGATTAGCACTCCTGGTTCGAACAGAACACTCTGACTCTGGTGTGCCGGGGGGCTCACTCTTTACCTGGCTCCCGGCCTCCACATGAACCGTTTCAACAGTTGCATTTTCAGGGCGTCTACTCCTGAGCCTATTCTGCAGCTCTTTTAAGGTCAGACCATCGCTGTCAGAGCTATCATCCTCCTTCTCCCCCTTTGGTTCCGTTTTACACGTCACGTCGATCTCGCCCTTCAGCTCCATTCTTTGAATATCAGACTTTGTATCTGGAGTGCTCTCCACACTACCTTCAGAGGCAGTTTCTGCATCCGTTACTGGACACGACCTGTCACTCGAATCTTCCAGAGTTGTACTTTTCCGCCCCCTGTTTCGACGGACAGTCGTAAGAAATTCCTCAACTCTCTCGGTGCGTTTCGGCTGCCGGCCGCTGCGTCTCAGTGACGGACCCGCTTGCTGAGTAGTCTCCATTTCAGCGTCGCCAGCTACTTCACGTTTCGCTATCGTAGTCTTACGGAAACCCCAAGTTTTCTTAAATTCTTTGCTTGTAGGTTTAATGGATTTTAATGGGTCCTCACTAATCTGATCATCTTTGTCATCCAAAAATGAGGCTAATTTAGAGAAAGGGCAAAATAAGACAGATTTAAATACAAAAGGGGACATTTATAGGGGATATGTAGTGCTAGGGCAGTTGCCAACACACAGCTCTGCAATGCATTATTGCTGCTCCAGACCTGGAGGGGTTAACCTATTCATACGTTCAGTGACCAATACCGATTGTTATTCACTACCATCAAATGCCATTGCACCCTCCCCCTGGAGTTTGATGTGCCAGGTCTATGCCGTTAAGAACCCAGCCTGTTCTTGCTTTGTACACAGACTATAGTTATTCGGTGACAATGGCAGGGGGGGGGGGGCGACGACGGTACAGGGACACTGGCGGAGGGGGGAGAGGGACTCGGTACGGGGACACTGGCGGAGGGGGGAGAGGGAACTGCGGTACGGGGGACACTGGCGGAGGGGGGAGGGACTCGGGAGGGGGGACACTGGCGGGGGGGGAGAGGGACTCAGGTAGCGAGGGACACTGGCGGAGGGGGGAGAGGACTCGGTACGGGAACCATTGCGAGGGGGGGGGGGGAGAGGGACTCGGTACGGGGACACTGGCGGAGGGGGGAGAGGGACTCGGTACGGGGACACTGGCGGAGGGGGGAGAGGGACTCGGTACGGGGACACTGGCGGAGGGGGGAGCGGGACTCTGTTCGGGGACACTGGCGGAGGGGGAGAGGGACTCGGTACGTGGACACTGGCGGGGGTGGGGGGAGACTCGGTACAGGGACACTGGCGGAGGGTTGGGGGTCGCTGGGAGGGAGCCGGTACGGGGACACTTGTTCCATCTAATTTTGCCTAAATATGGAATTAATTTCAAGGTTTAAAAACTGTATACATTAAGTGCACTTAGAAGGCAGAAAAATGTAAAAGCGTTGCGAAGATCATCATGCTAGGGTCGTTTTATTGACACACACACACACACACACACACACACACACACACACACACACACACACTTTAGAATAATACTCAACAACCCCATCACCAATGATACAGAAATATGATGGTAGTGAAGAGAAAGGCAAAAAACGGAATTAACCGAAAGAATATTATATTTAAACCTGACCATGTATGCTTAATTTGAAACACTTTCTTAAATGCATTTAAAGTAAAGTCCGGGGACCCCATTTTCCCATCTGCAACAAAAACGGGGAGTTTATATATTAAAAAAAAAAACAAACAAAAAAAAGTGGCTCCAGTAACTTTCCTTTAAAAATGCTTACAATAGAAGCCAAAAGTCACCCCCCCCCCACAATAGGAACCCCCCTCTCCAAGTCCAAATGTGAGCTCTAATTAACTAGAGCTCAGAGCTTCACCGATATTAAAAATGGCTTCACAGCATGTAGGCTGCTGGGAGAGCATGTGTGACGAAAATGACACCTACAGTGAACAAAAATGTTAAAATAGTAGAGCAGTAGTTTTTTGGTTAAGGAACCCTATGTGAAATTCTGGGGACCCCAACCCTCTCTAACCGCGCATCTGAGACCCCAACCCTCTCTAACCGCGCATCTGAGATCAGATGCCTTGTAAATTCTTCTGTATTTGGTACAAATTTTAAAATGACCTGAAAATTACAGGGAACCCTTTAGAGATGCCCGGGGAACCCTGGTTGAAAAACACTAGTAGAGGCTCATATCTTAAAGTCAATGTATTACTCTATAAAACAAAGTAAAATAACAACATTTATTTTTCTATCATATATATGCATTATGAAAATGTTAAAAACATGGCCAGGGCACTAGTTCAACTTCTACCAAAGCACAAAGCCTTTCAATCTTATATGAAGCACCATTTCAAACACATGAATATGTTGATGTGTAGAGTACAGTGATGGTCAAACTAATGTCAGAAACAATAGATGCCAATCTAAAGTAAAATAAACTTACATGGACTGAATGAATAATACTCGAGATAAGTGGCTGAGTAAATAGCACTACATGAATCTTTGTACAGTATACAATCACAGTAGCACCAATTCCTAACACAGGGTATGGAGCTACAAATACTTGTGATGCTGCAGATGTTCCACCTGCTGCTCAATAAAAACTATCCTCACCACTATTGTTAATCATGCCAAAAAATGCTGCTGCAAGAGGCCATTTCATGGGGCTGTTCCTACAGATTGCAGGGTTCTGTGCTGCCACAAAATAGTGCTACTTACTAAACCATTTACCTAGCGAGACTTGTACGTGACACTAATGCTTTACATATATAGATCGTTAACTGAACATTCCTGCCTTCAGCTCGCTCTCCAACAGCACATGGCAATGTTCCTATAAAGAAGTATATAAACTACAGCATACCAGGAGAACTGCTCTCCATGTTTTCAAGGTTCGTTTCAGATTCAAATGTCACAGAAGACTGAGAACTTGCAACTTCCTCCATTGCAGGGATGCTTTTGCTCCCAAACTGCAATTCTGAAAATAAATATGCAGTTCGTAAGAGCAGCTGTAGCCAAATCTTACAGAGCAAGCGTCAAAACTAACAGGTGAGCCACAGAATAATAATAATAATAATAAAAAAGGAAAGTCAAGTACAAGTGTGTATGTATTTTATTTTGGTGGTGGGGAACTTTAACACAGGTTGGGGAAAATGCTAATCTGATTTTGAGCTACCAGGGTTCCCTGTTTATGTCATTTCAGAGGCAGGCGTACACATTGTTATCTGCCCTCATCACTTCCTCCCACAACTCCTTTACCTGGCACAAAGACGTTTCAGGGAAGTCAAGGGAGCGCTTCTGCAGCACCTCTCTGATTACTGTGGGGAACACTGAGAATCCCTGTAGCATTTCACATCTAAACAAATACGTGTTCAGATACCTCACTTCAGTTAATGGCAATTCATATACCAACCGGTAAAGTAATAACCCCTGGCATGTAATTCATAGAATGTATCACCATCAAGCTGGGAGGGAGAGAGAAAGGGAGGAGACATGGGGCGGGTCACGCGAGAGGAGACATGGGGCGGGTCA